>JBBBDQ010002168.1:0-155000 GCA_037127315.1 Ascarosepion bandense | reverse complement strand
TTCTTTTT
The DNA here is from genome assembly GCA_037127315.1 of Ascarosepion bandense. Classification (NCBI taxonomy): domain Eukaryota; kingdom Metazoa; phylum Mollusca; class Cephalopoda; order Sepiida; family Sepiidae; genus Ascarosepion; species Ascarosepion bandense. The sequence continues at coordinate 154,992 of JBBBDQ010002168.1, read as the reverse complement.
TTGTTTACTTAGAACCAAGGAGGGTATCCACGTCAACCTTGGTCAAGTCTTTCATATAAGAATATTTTATTATGACCTTGATGGTTTCCATTTTAATTCTGGCTCAACAAAATTTAACCTTGAAGTCAGGTCAGCCATCTTTGAAGAATAGAAAAGATTTTTAAAGAATGTGCTGATAATCCGACCTCCATTTTGCTACTTGCAATAAATTATTTGCCGAATTTATTGAACTCTTGAAATTTAGAAAGTAGTCTGACTATTCTGGTGTAGGTTTTTTTCATTTAGCTTCACTCAATAACAAGCCACCTTTCCAAATTATCTGCACCAGTAAGAAAGGAAACAAGTCCCTGCATATACCCCACCATTTACTGTGATTCTCTTTACAGCCATTGTCTACAAGAACAAACATGTAAGCCATCACAGCTTTTGTGCTCCTATAGGATTAATAAATAAAAATAGATTACTTTAGAAATTTTTTTGTTGATGTTTTGAGATAATTGGAGTAGATAGACTAAACTATCGCCCGGTTCACACTCCAAGAGGCTCATCCCTTGTTTCCTGTTTAGGATGCGGTTTCCGGCTTTCTCTTTTCCAATCTTTTCACTGTTTTCCTTATTTTTTTTTTTTTTTCAATTGGAGTAGATAGACTAAACTATCGCCCGGTTCACACTCCACCCACATCTATTGAACAGGTGAAGAGGCTCATCCCTTGTTTCCTGTTTAGGATGCGGTTTCCGGTTTTCTCTTTTCCAATCTTTTCACTGTTTTCCTTATTTTTTTTTTTTTCCAATTGGAGTAGATAGACTAAACTATCGCCCGGTTCACACTCCACCCACATCTATTGAACAGGTGAAGAGGCTCATCCCTTGTTTCCTGTTTAGGATGCGGTTTCCAGTTTTCTCTTTTCCATTCTTTTTACCCTTACGTAACCCCCTGCGCATCAGTGGCGTTACCGCCTTGCTCGGGGTGATATGATTAAAAAAAAAAAAAAAACTGAGCATATACAAAATGACAAGAAGACACCTAAAAGGGGCATGATCAGATTTGCTGGAGCAGCAAAAAGTCTTTGGCACTGAGTTGATATAAATACAGTGACGTAGCTAAGGGGGCAGTCGGTACAGGGCTGTACGTTACATATCAGTCAGTTATGTGAGATACACACTTGGGTGATCATGTCTTGAAAGAGACAAGACTGACTAAGAAAAAGGTTTTCTCTCAATAGGTTGCTATTACTTTCTGTGGTAGACTGGTTGCGAACCAAAGCTATAGAACCCAATCTGTTCTGCTATTTAATCATAGTTGGGGGGAAAAGAGACGGATTTATACCTTTCCAATGAGTATTTGCACATAAGTGAATGCAACAAATTCAAACTTGGCTCTCCAATTTCTTGTTTTGAGTCAATATCCACTGCACCACAACGCGCACCCAACTGACTGACTTTATATATCAGTTAGATAAGTGCCATACGTGAAACACGCTTGGACGATCATGTCTCGAAAGAGACATGACTGACTGGGCAGAAGATTATCCCGCAGTAGGTTGCCATTGCTTTCTGCGGTAGATTGGTTGCCAGCCAAGGCTATAGAACCCAATCTGTCCTGTTATTTAACCCATAACTGGAAGGAAGAGACGGATTAATACCTTTCCCAAGGGTATTTGCACGTAAGTGAATGCAATGAATTCAACTGGAATTTGAACTTGGCTCCCCGATTTCTCGTTCCAAGCCGATATCCACTGCACCACAACGCACATAGATATATATTCAACCTGAAATGCGAACTAATAACAGTGCATTTTAAATATTGTTTACGCACATCACGCATGTTATTCTGTTATTGTTATTTAAAAAGCTTGGAATCATTTTTAAGACAACAGTAAACAGCTTAAGTTTACTAGGCCAAGTAATCACTTTCACTTGGTGATTTGGAAACCTGTTTCAAAGATGAGACTCTATGAATAATGTAAAATCTACCTTTATTATAAATACAATATATATTTTTATATAAACTATAAGGAATGTGTGTTGTGGTGCAGTGGATATCGACTTGAAATGAGAAATCAGAGAACTGAGTTCAAATTCCAGTTGAATTCGTTGCATTCATGTACACACAAATACCCTTGGGAAAGGTATTAATATGACTCTTCCCTGCAGTTATGGGTCAAATAACAAAACAGATTGGTTTCTATAGCCTTGGTTGGCAACCAGTCTACCGCACAAAATAATGGCAACCTACTGTGGAAAAATCTTCTGCCCAGTCAGTCATATCTCTTTCAAGACATGATCACCCAAGTGCATATCATGTATGGACTTGATGGAATATTGTATTCTTTCTGGGGAAGTGTGGTAAACTTGAGGGCCAACCCAGCTGGCAAAAACACTATCTATGCCACCATATAAACACAGATCTAACAATGATTCCCACAGCTGGAGAGAGCATATTTTTCCTTAAAAAGATTTCTTGAATATGCAGGCCAGTAGATGAAAATATACTGTTTAAAAATAGAAATGGAATGTCTACTCAAATATGAGTATCCACTAAAAAAAGCATTTTATTAATCTGTCAGATTAATAAATAAAAAATCCATTGCTTCTTTAAGCAACTCACAGACTCTCCCACCAGCATTTTGGTTTCATTTCCAATCTTTGTTTAACGAGTTTGTAAACATGCAGCTCATGATCCTAAACGCAAAAGTTTCAAATCATTTTTATGAAACAAAATGATTTGATCTCCATTTCCCACTGAAGCAAACATGAAAAGCAAGTCAGCTAAAAAGGCCCAGTCACTTTGTAGTTAAACTTATAAAGATCCTTCATAAAATCCAAAGAATCTGCTATGTTATTGGTCTTAATATGGCATCTCGAATTCAGTCACTTTCCAACTGCCGTAAGATCGCTTCCCTGTGCCTCTTCTAAAAATACTTTCAAAAATACTTTCGTTTTGAACTTTTCCTCTATAGTTGATTTTCTAAGCACTTCTGAGATGCAGCACAAGGCCGAATGTATGGGGTACCTAGTGAGGATCAAACTCACTACTCAGTTGTAATAGGTTCTATCAAGACAAGCTTCATAACCATTACACCATGATGATGTGTCCACTTTTCTGCTATAGTACCTAGACTTTATAAATGTAAGCGCAGTACTAGATTGGCAGTAAGGTCTCATCATTTTACAGCTAGCCATAGGTTCTATGTTAACAATTTCTTCTATTGAACTTTTTGCCTGTGGAATTCTCTTCCAGCTTCTTGCTTCCCAGCCAACTTTGCTCTTCAATATCAATCGTTATCTTTGGTTTTCTTAATTCTTATTCTTTTATTGTTCTCGCTATATAATGGTACCTTCAGTAACCCGTTTTTAGAGGCTTTATTGCCTTACATGGAATGAAATGCTTGGTGCCCTGCCCAAATAAATTTGCGCTACCAGATTGACATCTAGTTTCCACCCTTTTACCATCAAAATAGTCAAATGTAATTGCCACTTCTATTCCATCAGTTTCTTTTCTCACACTTCCCACCTGTGAAACTCCCTTCCACATACTTGCCTCCCTGATAGCTATAATCTTCAAAAATTTAAATGCAATGCCAACCATGATTCATCTTTCTAGTATCCTTTAAGATCCCATGTATTTTTTTTTCTCTTACTGTAACCCCCACTGCACACCAGTGGTGTTATTTACCTTGATTGGGGTGAAATGATTATATAATAAATAAATAAATAAATAAATAAATGAATTAAAATTCAAAATAGAAAATGCATTCTTTTTCACTAGAAGTGTCAAAAATAAAGATTTTTTTTAATATTGATTTTTCATGTTGTAATTAATTAACGGTATATGGTTTTAAGATGCAATTTCATTTCCATTACTGAAACAATCTCATGAAACAAGGGAAAACATTTTTAAATAATAACTGTTCATGTGTGTGTATGTATATATATATATATATATAGATATATACATGGTATATCATACATTAAAAGTCTGCCTCCTTCTACCGAGCGCCCATAGCCCAGAGGTAGAATTGCCGACAGATGTCAATTCAGTCAGGTTTCAATCCTGGCTAAAAGCAATCGGATGTCTAACTGTACTGATGAGCTGTGATACAGTGAAACAGATCTTTCTACAGATGACTATATATATATATATATATATATATATATATATAATCATCAACAAAACATTTCTTACATTTCAGCAATTGCATTTAATAAAGAAAAAATATGCACAAATTAACCTAAATATCCATTAATTTTTATTACCTCACTTGGTACTGACTTGAAAGTTATTAACTACTGAGATCAGAGAAAACAGGGAGAGCCGTAAAGGAATGCTCAAAGACATTTTGTTAACACACTGTTGATATTATAATCTGTCAACAACAGCATTTTGTATCACTAACACAAAAAAAAGTCCTTCAGAGCAATTTGTATGACATTTATTAAAAAAGGTGGGGGTCTTGTTTTATTTTGAGTCAAAAGTTTACCTGAGGCAAGGAGGGTGTCCATTTCCTGTATTATCTCTTGTGTGTTGTGTCTTAACAAAAATAAAAACATTTTCAAAAATTTGATTTTTGTGGTTATATTTGAAGCTGTGGCATAGAAACTGGACAAGCTATCAAGATCATAAGCCGTTGGGGGGGCAAAGAGACTGGGACATGAAGAAAAAGAGCCTGGGGCAGACAGATTGACAATCAGGTGCAGGGGGAAAAGAAGCAGGGTCAGCAAAGTCATAGAAGGGAAGAAGCTCAAAGAGGGGAAAGTAAAAATCAGAGAAAAAGAACCCAGGAGAGCAAACAGAGAGAGAGAGGGAGAGAGGGAGAGAGGGAAAGGAGACATGAGAATGAAGAGAGAAAGGCAAAGAAGCTGGGACAGTGAAGAGAGAGTAACGGAAAGAAGCCGAGAGAGATAGAGAGTGGGGGAAAGAAGACAGGAAAAATAAAAAAGGGGAAGAAACAGAGACAGAGAGACAGAAAGAAACTGAGACAGCAAAGACAGAGAGAGAGTAAGCTGAGACGGGGGAGGGGAGTAAGGAAAAGAAGTTAAGATAGACAGGGGGAGAAATCAAGAAAGAAGCTGAGACGGAGAGAGAGAGTAAGGGAAAGACGTTGAGACAGACAGAGAGAAATCAAGTGAGAAGGAAGCCAAGAGAGAGAAGGAGGGAATGCCACTAAGTCAGTGAAGAAAGAGGAAGAAGAAGCAGAGACAGTGAAGATAGACTGAGAAAGAAGCCAAGAAAGTAAAGGCAGAAAGAGGGAAAGGAGAAGCAAAGACAGAGAAAGAAGCAGAGAGAGAGAGTGTGAAATCCCAAGAGAGAGGAGAAGGGGAAAAAGCCAAGAGAGAGAGAGAGAGAAAGAGGGTAAGAGAAAGAAGCTGTAACAGAGAGAGAGAGAGGGAAAGAAGCTGAGACAGAGAAAGAAGCCAAGATAGCAAAAACAGAATGAAAGAAGTGGAGGGAGAAAAAGAGGGGGGAAAGAGAGAGAGAGGGAAAGAAGCCAAGAGAGAGAGGAAGGCAGAGAGAGGGAAAGAAGCAGAGACAGTGAAGAGAGAGAGAGAGAGAGAGAGAGAGAGAGGGAAAGAAGCTGAGATAACAAAGACAGAGGGAAAGAAGCCAAAGCAAAGACGAAGGGGGAGAAGCCAAGAGAGAGAGGGAAAGGGGGAAAGAGAGAGAAGGAAAGAAGCTAAGACAGTGAAAGAGAGAGAGAGAGGAAAAGAATCCAAGACAGTGAAGGTGAGAAAGAGAGGAAAAGAATCCGAGACAGCAGAGAAAGAGAGATAGAGGGGGAGGGAAAAAGAAAGCAAGACAGTGAAGAGAGAAAGAGGAAAAAAGCCGAAACAATGAAGACAGACAGAGGGAGAGGAAAGGAAACCAAAGAAGAGAGAGAGAGAGGTTGGGAAAGAAGCCAAGACAGTAAAGACGGTCAGAGAGAGAGAGAGAAAGGGAAAGAAACCCAGGGAAAGAGGGAGAGAAAGAAGCTGAGGCAGTGAAGGTAGAGAGATGCCTAAGTTCTAAAGAGATTAGAACAGTGAAAGCAAATAGATGAAAAGAGGTTCGACAAACAGAAGGGTAAGCATGTTACAAAGAGGGTGAACCAAAGAGTGTGGGGGACAACAAAGACTAATAGATGAAAAAAACTGAGATTGACAGACAGGCAAGTGTGTATAGAGAGGCTGGAGTAAACTTAAAAAGGGAGATATGCCAAGCAGTCAGATAAAAGCTAGAGACAGCAAAAATAGACAGAAAGAGGCACAGAAAGAGAGAGTCAGACAGACAGATATAGCAAGCAGGCACAGAATAGTATCAAAGTATTGATCACAGACTGTGAAAGTTTTAAAGAAAGCCAGTTAATTGCCATATGTGATACACACTTGGGTAATCATGTCTCTTTCAAGACATGACTAACTAGGTAGAAGATTTTTCTGCAGTAGATTGCCATTACTTTCTGAAGTAGACTGTTGCCAACCCAGGTTATAAAATTTAATATGACCTGGTCCTGCTAATCAACCTATAGTTGAAAGAAATGGATGAGCTTCTCTCCCTCCTCTCTCTTCAGTGGCTCAGGTTCTTTCTCTCTAATCTCTCTAATGTATTGTCTGAATTTCTTAGGTCTTTAGAAATTGAAATTTGGCAGTGCGTGCGTGCGTGCTCGCTCGCTCGCTCGCTCTTGCAAATTATGCTATACAAGGAATAAGGCATCTGGATTGTGTTAACCCTAAACAATGGCATGTGTTTATATTGATTGCCCAAAAGCATTTGTTATAGATTCTATCTGGGAGGTGTACTGAGCTTAGTATAATGGCATATCAACCCCTCTGGGTTATTTAATACCAAAAAAGGTAAGGTTTTAAAGTATTATTTTATTTTAATGTTCAGTTATAGTGAGAAAGTTGATTTAGTCAGATTTTGATGAAAAAGTTATTTTTAGCTTTTTTAATTTAGAAAACTGAAGATGTCTTCCAGGTAATAATTTTTTTTTACCCTTCAAAAATGTGTATTGGAAAATTTTTCCTTCAAAAATTTATATTTTTCTATAAAAGTCTATGTTGATACCTTCATAATGTTCTGACCCCAGCTTGGGGGTTAACTATTTGCCCATAGTTGGGACCCTAACAGGTGCTACCACTCTGGGTCAGGGTGGACCTGGGAACAGCAGCAATTAAGAGATGGTTCCATGCTCCTCACAACCTCCCAATCATAGGCCTTGCTGCTGGATGCAGTTTACCGTCATACCCAAGGATTTCAAATTTTGTTTAATTTCCAAACTGGAGATTTATATTGATTGCCAAAGAACACAGTTATATTTACAGAAAGATATTTAGGGAGATTCTAAACAGAGTACCATTGATTTTTAACAAGATCTCCTGAAATTAAGACAGTTGGGGTGGAGAAATTGATTATATCAATGTCAATTTTTTGGTAGGGATATACAAGAATTCATTAGGCCAGTATATATGCAAACAAAAAACCAACCAATGGGTCATTAGTCTGCTACTGCCAGATTTTTATTAACCAGAAAAAATGCACAGACACGTGAATGTTCCCTATTTTTTAATCAATTACTGCTTAGTGACTGTACATTAAGGATGTGTGTTGTGTTGCAGTGGATATCGGCTCGGAACAAGAAATCAAAGAGCCGAGTTCAAATTCCAGTTGAATTCATTGCATTCACTTACGCGCAAATACCCTTAGGAAAGGTATTAATCTGTCTCTTCCTTCCAGTTATGGGTTAAATAATAGGACAGATTGGGTTCTATAGCCTTGGTTGGCAACCAGTCTACCGCAGAAAGCAATGGCAACCTACTGCGAGATAATCTTCTGCCCAGTCAGTGATGTCTCTTTCGAGACATGATCGTCCAAGCGTGTATCACGTATGGCACTTAACTGACTGACTGTACATCAAATTGAGAGATTAGTTGAGAAGTATTCCTTCGGTAAAGAAGAGTCCATGCTAGATATCGTAAGAGTTGGGAAACTGAAATGACACACTAGCACTGACGGACAAGACAGATGACCTTTAAGATCAGTATTAGTCAACAAGGCTAGAAACTAAAGAAGAAATAGAAGAGAAGAGAGTTTACTTAGGGTGAGAAGTCATGTCCCTTTAAGTTGTAGGTGATCACTGGCAGTCATGAGTTATCTTCCTGTAACCCTCTAAGTTACTTGTTCAGCACTGCTGTAGCCTGGTTTTGAACTCACAACTCTTACCAAAAGTGGCTCTATTCAAGGAATGAGAATGATATAACCCAGTGATTGTAATAAAGGGTTTGGTTCAAAATTCATAGCACTTGAAGAAGGCCAGAGTGTAAACAGCCGAAATGTCGTACAAATGGCAACAAAGATGAGGACAATAGTCCCAATAATGTAAATTGTGTGAGCACTACCTCATCTCAGAAATATAGACAATTCTTAACACCTGAAGAAGGCCAGAGCATACAACAGCTGAAACCTTGTACAAATGGCAACAAAAATGAGGACAATAGTCTGAATAGCGTAAATACTACCTCAACTCAGAAATATAGACAATTCTTAGCACCTGAAGAAAACTGGAGTGTACAAGAGCCAAAATGTGGTACAAATGGCAACAAAGATGAAGACAATAGTCCGAATAATGTAAATAGTGTAAATACTATCTCATCTCAGAAATATTGTAAAATGTTCTCTGAAAGAAAAATACCAACAAACAACACAAACCCAGTTTACCATATTATTATATATAAATGTTTTATTCAGGGTTTTGTCTGCTCATCCAGGTTGGTGGGTAGATGATAATGGGGACAACTTCTATGCTATGACTGCTGTTTTTCCTGACGTGGTGGATGATATTACAAAAATGGAAGCTTTGGAAATGCAATAAAAGCACTTCTGTATCTGGTCAAGGGCAAACCAGAACTCTCCCCAAACCCCAAGCATAACTGTTATTACAAACCAGCACTCGGATATATCCGATTTTGTTGCACTTAACCTCGGAAAATCCAGCATACACCCCTCTACTGCCATTAAACTTTGGATACCATTTAGAAGACCAAACTTCATGAAGGACCCAAACGAAATCACATTAGTTCAAGATGCCCCTCTTCTCCTTTCTATGCAACTGTTCATAGTATCACACTATATACAACAGATCATTCTTGATATTTGTCCAGTATATGGGGGAGGGGGGAGAAAATCAGTAGGGTGCCAAAATGGTGAGGGTGCAAAAAAAAAAACGATGGGAGGAGCTGACACAAGGCTGAATATTAAGGCTACAAAAAGATTGTAACATATTCCCTTGAATGGCAAATGTAATCGATAGATCTGGCTGTAGATAAGGTCAACAAAAGTGACAACAGCCTTCAAAGGTGATTTCTAATTCTCGACAGCTCATTTCTATAAGCAAACACACTCCAGTTACTTCTCTGATCCACACAACCATCACCGTCAAAGAATAAAAATATAAGACTATGTATATTTTCATGGCTTCTGCTCCGACGAACTTAAGTCAGTGGTGCCCCTGCCACAGGAATTTACTTGTGCAACCAGACTGGCAACCGCATCTCACCCATGCACAGTTAGATCAACCAAACGCAGTTGACAATTCTGCTCCATGAGCTTCTTTTCTGGTACTTCCTGCCTGTGGAACTCCCTTTCATATTCTTGCTTTCATCTCCAGTAATTTAAATGCAATGTCATTACCCATCTCTTATCTACTTGACTCCAGTTCTTTCTACATCACCCTGTATATCTTTTCCTTTCTTTCTACCTTTGCAACTGTCATCACACCTGTATTCCCATCCTTCTCTTGCCCTTTCAGTGACACTCCCTGTAACTGGTTTGTCTTTCTCTTTACTCTCCTCCTATCTAATCTTTTTCTCTTATGTAGCCCCCTGCACATCAGTGGTATTACCGCCTTGTTTGGGGTGAAAAAAAAAAAAAAATGATTGCAGTAAATAGGGCTAGAACGCGATACATTCTGTTAAGTCATGTTGAAGCAGCACAGTGATCTATAACCACCAGCAAATTATTTACATTAACAATTCAAGAGATACTAGATTAGCAACTAGATCCCACCCTTTTACAGTGAAACCGATAAAATGCAGCCGTAACTTCTACTCCAACAGTTTCTTTCCTCACACTTCCCAACTGTGGAATTCTCTTTCAAACGATTGCTTCCCCGACGACTACAATCTCCAGGAGTTTAAATGTAAGGTCAATACACACCTCCTAACACACTAACCTGCTCCCATTCTATCAAGCACTCTTCCCATCTGCCTAACCCTCATCCTCGCTATCCTTACTCATCTGTCACCTTCCTCCTGACATTCCCTATGTCTAACCACTCCTTCTCTTTACCTTCCCCTATGTAGCTCTATGTGCAATAGTGGCAGTGGAATGCCTTGCTTGGGGTGAGATGATTTAAAAAAAAAAAAAAAAAAAAAAAAAGACTCTTGCGAAATGTCAATTTTCAGCATAAGCAGACAGGGATAGAGAGAAACTGCTGGATGACAATTTAAATTAATTTGATTTCTAGTTGCATTTGGGATGGACTGGGAATCTTGGATGGTAGCAAAAATCAGTGATTTGCACTTTATGGTACTCTGTGGTGACAGTTAGCAAGCTTACTCTGGGACCTAAGCCCCAATAGCCACTACAGAGATAAGAGTAAGGGGGCACAGTTTACAATGATTACATGGTAATGCAGATTAATGGTAACTCAAGATTTAAGAAAGTAAAAAAGCTGAAGCTCACACCCTTAAAAGTCTCTAGTCTAATAGTGTGGTCCCCAACTATATAGAAATTTCTAAATTTTTCCAGGGACACCATGCTGGCGGAATTGCATGACATGGAGTAAATTTTGATCTGCAAACTATTAAATACCTTAGAACAAGTAAATATTGAGTGATTTAATGAGAGGTATGAAGAGATTCCAATGAAGTTGATTATACAGGTTAGTGCTGGCATCGTCGACATACTAGTAATTTTCTGATTAGTTGCAAGAAGGTGGATTGATAGATGGAGAGGAAGTAAACATGTGAGAAAAGGAAATCAGTTTCTTCCTTGTGAACAGTGCTGTGGAATCAAAGGGTGTTCAATACTTGAATTTACCTGGGTTGAACAGAGAAATATCCCCCAATAAGGTGTATCTAGGTCTGGAAGCTGAAGGTTCCGTAGTTATGGGAGACGAAAACTTAGGACAGCCTAGAAAATTGTGAGTTACAGGTCCATTTTTCTAGACTAAGTTAGTTGGGAGTTAAAAACTCCAAGCAAACTGCATGCCCAACATCAACAGATAGAAGCAGGCTCTTAGGTAATTTTTCTTTGTTATTGTTGGTTTTTCAGTCAGACTTTGAATGACATATACTGTAGATAATGGCAGCTTTTCTTTGTTCAAATATAGTATGTTTGAAATTAAGAAGTTACATATATGATATTGAACTCAAGCAGAGATACGCATGGTGTTAATTGAATGTCATTTACGTAGAATCCATTTTGAAATTAGGGTGCAGTTACCGCCTATGAGTATAGTCATACATCAATGTTTACTGGTATGATTCAGTGAAGAGAAAAACAAACTTTTGAACATTACAGAATTTTCTTCTGATATGTGAGCTCTTAAAATATATATCAGTCAGCAATTCTACCTCTGAGCTATGGGCACTCGGTAGAGGAAGGCGAACTTTAGCATGTTAAATACAATGTAAACACACACCAGTAGCCGAGAGTGTTCGAATTCATTATTGAATGACCGATGTGCAGATATATTTAAGTGTTTAGAAAATATATATTATTAAATATAACAGGCAATGAATGTCTATTATGTTTAATCATGAGCCGTTCTAAACATTGTATTAGTGTATCAAGGCAGTAGATATTACCTACATGACTATGTTTTTCTAAGAAATGTTATTTAATTGTACTCTGATCAGAAACAACATATCTTAGAAAAACAATCATGTAGGTAATATCAGACAGATTTTAGTCAACAATACAATAATCCTCACTCATACACAGTAAAAAGAACCTTCAGATATTGAAGACCATCTACATTAAATCCAAACAGCCCACACTTAATAAAATCACGTTTAAATCTGGTCATAACACATTACATTGCATTTAAATATATGGTTCTTTTATCATTTCAAGCTCTCACATAGTGTGATGTCATAGAACCGCATTACAAATTTACGAATGGCATTTGCTATTTTTGGTAACTGTCATTGTTGCTTAGCAAAGTTTTATGTCAACACAAGATAAAATCGTCGCTGATGGTGGATGTTTTTATGTTAACGTCCTTGTAACCTCTCTGAAGATGGCTCATGTGAGCCAAAAGCTTAGAGCCAACTTAATGAAAAATTATCCAAATGTTGGAGAATTTTTGTCTTTATTTTCACCTGAAATTAAAGCCAAAATACAATGTTTAGAACGGCTCATGATTAAACATAATAGACATTCATTATCTCTTATATTTAACAGCATATATATATATATATATATATATATATATATATATATATATGATGAATAAATAAAGAGCAAGTAGGAAATAAGTGTCTTTAATCTAACATGTTTCATTCACTTATAACAAGCTTCTTCAGAGATTCTTTAGACAAATTGGTCAGAAAAAATTTAACAGTATATGTTTAGAGAATTATTTGCTGCTTTGATACACACGGGCATATATGCGCGTGTGTATCAAAGCAGCAAATAATTCTCTAAACATATACTGTTAAATTTTAAATTTTTTAAATATATATATATATATATATATATATATATATATATATATATATATAAAAATTGAATAATATAGATATGGGTCTATTTATTTTCACACTTACCCTTTCAAGTTCTCAAATCAGTTTTCTGATGTTAGGATTTCATCTTAGCTTATATATATATGTATGTATATTAATTTTTTTTCAACACACACACACACACACACACATTATCCTACATTTATAATATGCCTTGGAGTTTTATTCGTGAAACTCAGAGTCGTAGGATAAAAAGTATATTTATTAGTATATACCTTATAGCTCCGTTATCTTACATTGAGCTCAGTTTTATTAACACCAGAAAAAAAAATGTGTGTGCATGTGTATATATTACGACATGGATAATATGAACTGTTTTGATGCCAGTGCTTCTTACCAACTGTCATTCATTTGTGTAAAATGATTACATGAAGATGCCTGGGTACAGGACAGTTTAAAGGGTAATTAGGGGTTCTTTAACAAAAGGCAGAAATATAAAGTAATCCAATAGATAAGCAGAGAGTATTTGGTACTGCTTTACTATTAGGTTGTCCTAAAAGTTCGTAAACACTTGCGAAATGGGTCTATCTGGTTCAGCACAATTGAGACAAGCGATGGGTTCAGAAAGGGCAAGAGACACTGTCAGTTCCAAAACAAGATCGATTCGGCAAGAAAGTCATGTTGTGCGTTTGGTGAAACTTTGAAGGAATCGTGCATTTTGAGTTGGTTCTGAATGGTCGTGCCATCAGTGCCAAACTTTACTGTCAGCAACTTGAGCAGGTCTACGATAAGTTGAAGCAAAAGTAAGGGCTCTGATCAACTGAAAGTGCGCTTTGATGCAGCAGGACAATGCCAAGCCACACACTGCCAGGAAGACTAAAGACAAGTTTGAAGAGCTGGACGGCATTCAGGTTCTGCCACATCCAGCCTACAGTCCTGACTGTGCTCCATCAGATTACGGCCTTTTCCGCTCAATGCAATACTTTCTAAAGGACTGCTGATTCGACTTGTTTGGTGAAGTCAAGGAAGCATGTCAAGAATTCTATGATTCGAAGCCGGCTGAATGGTACTTTGACCAGATCCGACAGCTTGTAGATCAATGGCAGAAAGTCTTGGAAAATGATGGTCTTTATTTTGAGCAATAATTTTTGCGAGTAAAATTTCAATTTTTTGCAAGTGTTTATGAACTTTTGGGACAACCTAATATTTCTGTTTGTTTGTGTTCAATGTGTACATACAGACCTTTCACCTGAATTATGTCCAAAAAATTTACAAGGGCTTTCTTCACACCATAATTGTCTTTGGTGGCACTGTAGACAGGTGAGAGATGTGGAAAATACAAATGTATGTTTTCTTTATTTATTTTTTTTTTCCTGAGCCAAAACCAAAAACAATAGCTCAGATGTGGTCTTGATGATTGGAGAGAAAAAGTGAGAGGGTTTTGCCAAAAAACAAAAATCTTCATTTATTATGACCATTTGAGCATTTGAATCGTGGGGATTTATGCCTAGCCAAGAGTTTCTCTACTTCAGGACACTGGTCAATCAGCTTTGACCTCTTCTGAGGGGTCATGCATTTTTTCGGCTCATCATACATGGCTTTGTAGGCTTCACTGTTTCTTATCTTGGTCTCCATATCCTTCACGATTAAAAGGTTCTCCAGTTTGCCACAGTCTTCAACAACATCCTGAAGTGGAAGGGGCAAGAAAAAATAAGATAAATAAAATAACAAAAAAACAAAAGAACACAAATGATTGCCTGACCCCAACAAAAGTTGGTAAACAAAAAAAAACACAAACTTTGTTTTTTTTTTTTTTTTTTTCAGTATTACCAACATATAAAGAAAAAAGGAAAACTTATTTGCACGGATATGTTTCATCCTCTGATGGACTTTATCAAGGCAAATGCAAGAATTTTATTTTACAACAAGTATAACAATATTTTGGAACGGAATAATTCATTTTATTAATTAATTACTAACCATAACCGTGAAAACTTCTAATTGCTATTATAGATCATAAGAGAACATACTAAGAGAAATTTTCCTTATCCTCTGAATATGAGCAAAGGAAAACGAAGGTGATTAATTTTATTAACTAATTATTAACTGTAGCTGGAAAATCTTTATCTTTAAAAAGAAAGCAGGGACTAGAATTAACACCTGCTATTTCTCTATTATTGTAAACCCAGAAAGAAGTAAGAAAAGAGAAATGAATTTGTTTAATGTCATAGAATCGATTTCGGCCCACTCATAAAGGCAAGTGTCATTCTTGAACCTAAAAGAAAGATAGATTCAATTGTTATTTTTTTGGCCGGCAAAAGAATAGAAAAAGAAGACCAGAGAAGAAGAAGAAAGAAAGAAAAGAGAAATTGATTTGTTTAATGTCATAGAGTCGATTTTGGCCCACCCAAAGAAAGCAAGCATGGTCATTCTAAACATAAAGGAAAGATAAATTTAATTGTTATTTTTTCTAGGTAAAGGAAAAGGAGATTTTGTTTTGTATCTGATTGGATTGTCTCTGCTAGCATGAATTGTGAAAAGAATTAAGATAACACTGGTCCCGAATTGTGAAAAGAATTGAGATAACAAATGTTTTGATTCCAAGTCAAAGTAATTTAGAGAAAAGGTATATCAGATAACAAGGCATTCTTGTGCTTGAAAATATAGGTGACTTAGAGAATGGATATTAAAAACAGGTGCGAAGAAATTGTTATCTGGGTAACAATGTCAATGGACCCTTGTCGACTTGTTTTGGGTGAAGCCAGTTCAAAAAGGTTAATACCTATTGTTTTAAGAAAAAAAAAAAATCCCCAAAATTGTTTCATGAGAAAGAAAAATTCAGTTAAGTCCAGCCCAGAAAAGGGGTATGGGAAGATGACGTCATAAGATTGAGAGAGATTCCATTGGTCCTGTGAACAAGCACCGAAAGGGGGAGACAACTAACAATTGATGTCATGGAAAGAAGATTAATCCCATTGGGTAAACCAGAGGGAACAACGAGTAGCAGCTAACCTCAGGATTTTAATGGTTGCCGAGACGGGGGCGGATTAGACACCCAGAGACCGTCGGCCCCACACCATGGCATGGGCATAAATACAGGGTCCCAAGGGACCAAAAATCAGTTGGATTGAAGGAGAGTCTGGAGACGAGATGATTTGGACCGGAAAAAGTCCCAAAGATGTAATGACAAAGATAGGTGCCATGTTGTTGGGTGCCAACTGCAGAGACTGTCGGCCAGCCAAAGTTACAGAAAGAAAAGAAGTGATTTTACAGACAAAGTTTTTGAGTCGAAGTTTGGAGTTGAAGTCGGAATGGCAGAGATCGACAGAAGAGGCCTGATGCTGGCTAACCAGAAGACAAGAAGAGATTTTACAGACAAAGTTTTAAGTTGAGGTTGCAGGGATCAACAAAGTAGTTGCAGCTCGAGTGGCAGAGAGTTCGATTTCCCGGTCCAGAGATGTAATGACCAAAGACAGTTCCCAGTTGAAGCAAAGAGACAGAGAGATGATTGCCATGCCGTTGGATGCCGACTGTAGAGAAGTCAGTCACCAATCAACCAACCAGAGTTAAGAGACAGACAAGAGAATTTACAGACAAGTCTGAAATTGCTAACTGAAAGAGAATAACCCAGCACTTCGGCAATTTCCGTAACATTCCAGAAAACAAGCAACAAGTTGACTAGACTTATAACGAAATTAGACTTCTGTTAGAGCAGCGAGCTGTGGCCAGCCAGATTCCTTGTTATTGCTTAGGAGAATAATTCGATTTACCTAAGAAACGTCCGGTCTGTTCCGCTACCAGTTGATAGAAGCAGGGATGGGAAATTATTCAAGAGACTATTGTGTATAATCTGTATATAAACATGTTATTTTAGAACACTTTTCAGCCATGGTCCACTTATTTCCTTTGATGTTATATTTCTTTCTTTTATTACGCAATTGTGTGCACACTTCTCGGCTTGGTTTAGTTCAACAGAGAGACAGTTAGTGGAGAACTCACGTGACTATCTTGTGATTAATCAACACAACGTGGGACAAGGGAAAACAGAGTGACAGAGTCAATCTACGACCACCTGACTGGATCGAAAGCAACAGCGACCGGGGCCAAGGAGGTGCCACACAAGTATTTATTTGAGTTTATGTTTTGTTTAACGCTATATCAATCTCTGTGGGTTATTTAATGCCAAAAAGGTGGGGGTTTTAAGGTATTTTTTTAATGTTCGGTTATAGCGAGAAGGTTGATTTAGTCGTATTTTAATGAAAATTTTTTGTTTTTATTCTTTCCTATTTTAGAAAACTGAAAGTCTTCTAGTTTTGTATTCATAAAAGTTTTGCTGAGAATAATTTTTTTTCTTTAAAAAAGTGTTATAGTAATAATTTTTTCTTCAAAAATGTATATTTTTCTATAAAAGTGTATTTTTATACTTTCATAGCATTTTGACCTCATTTGGAGGGAGGGGTTAACTATTTGCCCATAGCTGGGACCCTAACAAATGCTACCACTCTCAGGGTGGACCAGAGATTAACAGCAATTAAGAGGTGGTTTCATGCTCCTCACAACCTCCCAATCAGAGTCCTTGCTGACAGATGCAGCTTACCATCCTGTCCAGGACCATAACAAGTATTTATAAACAAATGTAAAAAAAACTTTCCCAAATTTTTAAATTTAAGAAACTCTTATAAATATTCATCAGACTAACATCAAGATTTGTTATGGAGAACCATAAGTGACATAATTTAATTTTTAATAAATAAAACGATGGAATGATTTTTTTAAAAAATAATGTAATTATTATTATTCATATTATTTTACTTTTGGGTTAATTCAGGTCTTATTTTAAGTGTTAGAAATGCTTTTTTATATCTATATTTTGCTAAGATTAGATAGCAGCACTCATGAAAATTTTCCATCAACACCCTTGTGCAAATTAACTGAAACAACTGCTTAAGTTTTCTTTCTTTCTCATACTGTCATGTTTAGATTCACTGGAGTGACAGGGTGTAATTGATTTCTATTTTTACCTCAGATTATTTACAGTCACGTACAGTAATATGAATCCATTTCTGGGGTGCATGATGAAATTTTTTTGGCCTTGAAAAATACTACATCAAATTTTCATCACACCCAGACACTACTGTCTCAACTACAGCCAATGCCTGCGATGGATGTTGCTCCAATGAAGCGTACAAAAACTGTAACGCTACACAAACACACTAGTAAGCCCCACAGAGAGGCTGTGGATAAGTAAATAATGACGGAATTTGTTTGGTTTCAATTTCCACAACGGTGCAAGTTACTTTCTCTTTCAATAAGTGTAGCATTATTTTCTTTATATATTTTGACTAGCAGTATAGCCCAGCATTGCTCGGGTGTAATGAAAGCTTTAAAACTAATCCATGGTCCTGGAGTTCAGACTCTTTGGATGTTGACACGAAAGACTAAAAAGCAATAGTTGTTTCCAGTTAAAGCGAAACCGTAGACTGAAAGAAAGATGAATGGATGTAAGTCAAAATTTGATTTCCTAGTATTGATATCAAATAAGTTTTTTTTGTAGTAAACTGAATTTTGAAGGCTAAATAAGTCCTCTGAGTAAATGGTATCATGGCTGAGACTAAGAACTACAATTATACCTACTTAGAGCCAAACCTGAAGCAAAAACTAAAATAAAAGGGCTGAAAAAATAGACATACAGGCAGATAAACAGACACACACACAAACATCTTGCCTTTTATATATATATATATATATATATATATATTACAGATTTTCTGCACTATTGTAAGAACTGCAACCTTGAAACTTCTGAATATCGTTTCTTATGTCTTTGTCTATGAGTGTATCAAATTTGATAAAAATTGGACCACTCCTTCTATAACCCGATTTTTTCGATTATCGATATTTTTCGGAATATCTCGACACAAAAGCTAACTAAGAACACTCGTAGGTGCTTATAGTACAACTGTGTAAATTTTCAAGAAAATCGGTTCAGCCGTTTCGAAGTCTATAGGTAACAGACACACACACAGACAAAGTTCCATTTATAAATAAGTTTAGCTTAGATTTAGATATATCAAAGACAGTATTGAGGAAAATATCAGACAGAATCAGAAAAGATTATTTGTGATGTGTTTCATCTCAATTAGGATTTCATCAGACTGGGTTGTTGTTGTTGGGACTTTGCATGCAAATAAATAAAAAAAATCTTTTTACAACTTTTCCAAATTTATCAATATTCCTTTTCTTTCCATCATCTTTGATTTTTAAAAATCCCACATTTTAATCTGCCAGGAAAGGACATAAATTAAACTCACATTAAAGCACTTTCTAGACATTTTTGTCTTTGTGAATTATTTTTCTTTTAATTAAAGTAGCATTTTTTATATCAAAACTGATCAGTTTCGCTACTGTGAACAACCAATGTTTTGGGTATATTTTAAAATGTCACTCTTGTGGTCAAATATAGTCTTTAAACTTCTTGAGGTTTCTTCTATATATTCTTTCTCGCAATCCTTACTGGTGATAGAGTAAATTCCTCTTTCAAGTTGTGGCTTGTTGTTTTGCATTGATAAAAGCTTTTATTCTTTTAGATGTAGATGTGACGAAGTAGCCTCGTTCTGTAAACTATCAACTATTAACATTGGGAAGGTCTTCCTTAAATTAACAAGTAAACATTTTCATGGAGATAAACCCCTGAGTAAGATATTCAATAGAAAAACTATCAAGATTAGTTACTCATGTACTAATAGCATGTATAACGTTATTAGCTCCCATAATAAACAAATCTTGAAGAAGTGTAGGGAATTTAATACAGAAAATAGAATGATACTCCCCTGTAACTGTAGATCTAGAAATAACTGTCCGATTGAGGGTAAGTGTAAATTGGGGAATGTGGTCTATCAAGCCACCATCTACCCTAAGGAAAATAAGGAGAGATGTAATGTTTATATCAGAAATTTGTTGGAAATTTGGAAGCAACAGCTTTATACCCACAGGCACTCCTTCATCAACCCTAGTTTAAGATACCAAACAGCCCTTCCTAGAAAATACTGGGAATTAAAAGAAAGGAACTTAGATCCCCAGATAAAATGGGAACTTATAGGCAAGGTCAGGACCCCTAATATGCTTAAGAGATAGGTGTAATCTATGTCTGACAGAAAAAATTAAAATTTTAAAATTAAAATATACTCCTAAACAAACGAAGGGAGATCATAAGTATGTGTCGCCATAGAAATAAGTATACATTACAATAATTATCCTATTCCTCCAATTAGTCCCCACCACAAAAACAAAGTTCTTTTGGTCAAGCAGTTACTTCCCCACCCCTACCACTACTAACTCAAGGGTCAGGCCACATACCTCCCACTACCAAGGAGAAATTACTACTAAATTCCTTCCCCCAGTCCAACCCAATGAAAACCAATACATCCCAACCCCTTCCTTTACCTAAGCTAACCTCTGGGCTTAGAATTTTTTCTTATTCTCTGTTTATAAGGGGACGAAGAATGCATGCCTTAAAATGACATTTTGAAAATGGCTATTTCCCCACTAAGTTTTATCATAATTTACAGATAAATAAAGAAAAGATATATATATATATATATATATATATATATATATATATATATATATATAGGAAAGAATATTAATAAAAAGTTTTGAATTTAAAAATGTACTTTTTTTTAACAGTATTTGTTTATTTTTATTATATTTTATATCAAGTGTTTAAATTCAAAACTTTTTATTAATATTCTTTCCTATACATATTAAAACAGTATACATGGATGGATGATCATCACTATATATATATATATATATATATATATATATATATATATATATTTGTTTCATTGAGTTTGTCAGGTGGGACAGCTTTTCTATTTTGGAATATCTTATAAGCCAAGTATTGAATATTAAGGGCTGTAGATTCTGAATCCTCTTAAGTAGAATTCAGTGATCATTCTGGATTTTATTTTGTTGTTATGATGAGAATAGAAGGTCATTTTTATTAGTTGGTTGTAAGAGGACACTAAGTTTTAGGTCACTGTCAACTCAGGGCAACATGATGTCTATGAAAGGTAAAGTATTGTTTTCATTCATTTCAAGTTGTTTTGTAAAAGATCCCTTTTGTGCTCATAAAATCGTTCATTTTCTCAAATCTATTCCTTGTAGCAATTATTACAGGTAATAGAATAAATACCCCTTTCAAGGTTAACTTATTATTTTGTTTTGTATTAATTAAGTCCTTTATTGCTTTAGATGTAGTTATGACAAATTTTATGCTGAGTTTAGATAAATTCATTTTGATTATAATTGTGTTGGATTTGTCAGGCAAAAACGTTTTTCCAGTTTGAAATATTTAAAAAGCCTTTGTTTTGTTGTTGAAGTTTTTTGTTAATCATTTCACTCCAAGAAAGGGGTTACTGAATGTGAGAGAATATGAGAAAAACTACTATTAAGGAGAGTGGACAATAAAAGAACAGTAATTAAGAAGACAAAAGATAACAATTGTGCACCTAAATTTTATATTTTGAATCATTTCACCCTAAGTAAGGCAATAAAGCCACTAAGATACAAGGGATTACTGAGTTTTAAAGAATATGAAAAAAAAATACTATTAAGGAGAGAGGACAATAAAAGAACAAGAATTAAGAAGACAAAAGATAACAATTGGCATTGCTCTTAAATTTTATATTTTGAATCATTTCATTCTAAGCAAGGCAATAAAGCCACTAAGATACAAGAATTACTGAGTGTTAGAGAATGTGACAAATTTTATGTTGAGTTTACATAAATTCTTTTCAATTGTAGTTGCAATAGAGTTGGTGGATAGAATATATTTTTTTTTATTTTTTGGGGTTTGTCAAGAAAGACAATTTTTCTATTTTGAAATATTTCAGGAAGCTTTTGTTTTGCATTGAATATGAAAAAGTTAGAGTATTGAAGTATTTTTCAATATATTTCTCCTCTTTGTGTAAATACTGAGGGAAGAAAGTAGTAAGTGCTCTTCAGTAGCATTCACTGATTATTCTGGATTTTACTTTGGTGTTATAATGGGAATAAAAGATTACTAAGTTATTTTAAAATCTGCTCCCAATAATAAAATAAAAAATGCAATATAGCTAGGACATTATTTAATTTGATAAGCTTTTAATTGCTTGAGTAAATAATATAAATTAAGGACATTATAGTTTGAAGAAAAAAATTTTTTTTTGATTAATTATGAAATTTTAAAAATTGTTTTCATTTTTTTTTTAATTATAATAATTTATAAAAATTTCAAAAATATTTAAAAATACTTCAAAGATTTGTTGGGGTTAATTTATAAAATTATTAAGCAAAGATTATATTTACTAATTGAAATAAAAAATTGTTCTGTCTCCCTATTTTCGATATAATATTTTATATTTGAATTTTTTTTTTGTATGGTAATTTCTATCTGTAAATCAAAAGATCATGTGTTTCAGAGTTTCTTTCATTACTGAAAAAAAAAAAAAAAAAAAAAGAGTTTGGATATTTATGTGTGATTGCCATACACTTTTATCTTAAATCGCATCTATCAAATCTGCCAACACATATAGTGGAAAGGTCAGACAGTTGAACTCTGTGTTTAAGAAATAGTTTTATTCTAAATTTCATGCTATAAATAAGTAATATTTCCATAAATAAGATTAATTTAAAATTAGTTTGGGGGTTTAACTATTTGCCCATAGCTGGGACCCTAATAAGTCAGTGGACACTAAGTTGTTGCTAACCCCATGTAATATAATGTCTAGGAAGGTAAAGTTTTGTTTTCTTCCATTTTGTATGTAAATTCTATATTCATCTTTGTTTAGTTTATCTACAAGATCTGGTAAATCAACATCACATCGATAGGAAGTATGAGGATTGTTTTAGCAGAATTTTTTTTTCTTTTTCTTTTGCAAATTTGTATTTGACAACTGGAGTAGAGCTTCTTGCCTGGGATTAGTACCAACTTTGCCTTGTCTGCCATTGCCAGTGAAATTGCTTTCAAACCACCTTTGACTTGCTTTTTATGTTTTTTAAATGGCTTAAAACATCTCTTTTCAAGCCATTCATAGTTAGTCAACAAGGTTTTCTTGTAATGGTAACAGGCTGTATTTTATCCTCATCAAGTCCTGTTCCATAGGCAATAAGCTTTACATCCATTGAATCCAACTGATCAACTGAAATCAATCCAACCTGTTCATCATAGAATAAACTGTATAAATAAATGAATAAATGTTTCAACAATTAGCTCAGTACAAATAGAACAATTCGTCTTTAACTGTGTGAGCTAGTAAAAAGTAGTTAGGAACACGCCACCTTTCTCTTTGGATACTGGATGGTAAGTGACTGATGTTTCAGAATCAGACAGGCATTCAAAGTTCCCAGTTTAACCTGATTTCATCTTTATCACATTTATAGCCTGGGTACCACAGATCTTACCCCTACCAAGATAGTGGTCTAAGAGAGTTAAGCGATGAGATAAAAATAGAAACTCTTTGATACAATTTTATGATGTTTTAAGGAATTTTTGTACAGTGAATCATTCTTATTATCAAATCTTTTCAGAATGAAAAAAAAAAATCATATTTTTGTTTCATAAACTAATCATTCGGTCAGTCAGTTAAATGCCATATGTGAAACACACTTGGGTGATCATGTCTCGAAAGAGACATAACTGACTGGGCAGAAGATTATCCCACAATAGGTTGCCACTGCTTTCTGCGGTAGACTGGTTGCCAGCCAAGGCTATAGAACCCAATCTGTCCTGTTATTTAACCCATAACTGGAAGGAATACACGCTTGGGCGATCATGTCTCGAATGAGTCATGACTGACTGAGCAGAAGATTATCCCGCAGTAGGTTGCCACTGCTTTCTGCAGTAGACTGGTTGCCAGCCAAGGCTATAGAACCCAATCTGTCCTGTTATTTAACCCATAACTAGAGGGAAGAGATGGATTAATACTTTTCCCAAGGGTATTTGCGCGTAAGTGAATGCAAGGCTCCCCGATTTCTCGTTCCTAGTTGATATCTACTGCACCATAATCATTAAAATTTGTAAAAAAAATAAGAATTATAAAGTAGATCATAAATGGTAATGTGAGCATTTCTTTCAACTTCATAAATATATTTAGAGTCATAAATATTCTATGCACTACTGATTACCCTACTAGTGGCCATGTTTAAACAAATTAGTCGAAATACACAACAAAATTTAATGCACAGTGTAGTTTAGAATGTAATGTTTTAAAGACTCTTTCTATATTCATTTTTATTATCACTTTATTTTGAATGAGAAAAGATCAAATGTTTTTGTTTCATGAAAAGGATTTATCAAAATACAATTTTAAAAACAAACAGAGAATTTGTTTCAACTTCTTATGTTTAGTGCCATCTAAAAATATTCTATGCACTGTTGATTTATCATACATGAGGCAATGTTTACCACTTGTTAAAGACAATCTATCCATACAAAAAGCAATATCTGCAAAGTATATTTAAATTATTTTTTAAAATTAATAAAAACAATCTTATTGAATAGTTTAAGAAGTCACTTCGCACAATATCAACATTTGGGAGGTCATGGAGTATTAGGATGATTGTCTTTAACTCTGACCTTTCACTGAAATCCTGCACGTACATAGGAAGAAAAAAATCTCTAAACTTCTAAAGTAGACTTGAACCCTCACAAAATTCTTTGGGGAAATTGAGCAGGCATAGGTAGATGTTAGAAAAAAAAATATTATGAAAATTGAAGAGGACGTATTTTCTATAGACTGATCGTAAGCTATATAGATGAAAAGCTGTTGAGTTTGATAAAATTTTCTATCAGGTATATTCTCTTGTTAAAATAGTTAGATATTTGGATTCCAGTCTCTATTTGCTCTCTACATATAAAATTTCAGAAATACTGAATATATGGAAGTATTTTTTAGAATTTTTTTACAAAACACTGAAATTCTGCAACACTGTGTGGCCTTAATTTAAAGACAAAATAGGAAAACTAAAAAATCGGAATGGAAAGTGTGCCAAAATAATTGGCACACTTTCCTAACTCATGAAAGGGGGAACTTTGAGCCAAATTTCAAGTAATTCGGTGTTGGTGGGTGCCAATGTCAACTTTTTGCTGGTGTTTTGACATAGAGTCTGAGTTTTGTTTAATGGCATATCAACACCTCTGTGGGTTATTTAATACCAAAATAGTGGGGTTTTTAGGTATTTCTTTTCAATGTTCAGTTATAGTGAGAAGGTTGATTTTGTCAGATTATGATAAAAAAACAAAAGATTTTTATTTTAGAAAACTGAAAAGGTCTTGTAGTTTTGTATTCAAATATGTATTACTGGTAATATTTTTTTCCTTCAAAAAATGTATATTTTTCTATAAAAGTCTGTTTTTATACTTTCATAGTGTTTTGACCCCAGTTTGGGGAATTAACTATTTGCCCATAGTTGGGACCCTAACAGGTACAACCACTCTGGGTCAGGATGGACATGGGAACAACAGCAAATAAGGGGTGGTTCCATGCTCCTCACAACCTTCCAATCAGAGGCCTTGCTGCCAGATGCAGTTTACCGTCATACCCAGGACCATTTTGACATGGAATGACCTGCTTAGTCGATCACGTCTCAAAAGAAACAAGATTGACCAAGCATGTATCACATATGGGATTTAACTAACACACACACACACACACTTTATATTAGGTACATCCACTAAAATGCTGAAAAACAACATAGTATGAATAAAAAAGGCCCCAAACTTAAAATAAAAACTTTTTCCAACAAAATGTTTATATTATTATTAAGAGGAAAGATTAAAATATTTTTAAAAATTTTTAATCTCTTCTAACACGTTCGAAATTTGGTAAAAAATCTTGTTTTAATTTTAGTTAGTGGATAACCAAATCGTTATGAGAGTTTACAATGGAAAATGTAATATTACATAACTCAGTTTTTTTTTAATTTGTAAATTCTTGCAAAAATCAAATAATCGTCGAATTTTAATGAAAATAAAATTATTTTTGAAATTATTATTTTTAAAAAATTTTGGTAAAAATATTTTTTTCATCTGTTATCCCACCACTTACATTCATGAAATTTTAAGAAATTAAATTTTGTTGCGATAAATGGTTTTAATAGTTAAATGCAGGACTCATTGGGGAATGCAAATCCTCTATTATTTTTTTTGAAAAATTTTGCTTTTATTTTTAATAATCTGCTCCCAATAATAAAATAAAAAATGCAATATAGCTAGGACATTATTTAATTTGATAAGCTTTTAATTGCTTGAGTAAATAATATAAATTAAGGACATTATAGTTTGAAGAAAAAATTTTTTTTTGATTAATTATGAAATTTTAAAAATTGTTTTCATTTTTTTTAATTATAATAATTTATAAAAATTTCAAAAATATTTAAAAATACTTCAAAGATTTGTTGGGGTTAATTTATAAAATTATTAAGCAAAGATTATATTTACTAATTGAAATAAAAAATTGTTCTGTCTCCCTATTTTCGATATAATATTTTATATTTGAATTTTTTTTTTGTATGGTAATTTCTATCTGTAAATCAAAAGGTCATGTGTTTCAGAGTTTCTTCCATTATGGAAAAAAAAAAATTGGGCATTTATGTCACTTGTGATCGCCATACACTTTTATCTTAAATCGCATCTATCAAATCTGTCAACACATATAGTGGAAAGGTCAGACAGTTGAACTCTGTGTTTAAGAAATAGTTTTATTCTAAATTTCATGCTATAAATAAGTAATACTTGTGTAAATAAGATTAATTTAACATTAGTTTGGGGGTTTAACTATTTACCCATAGCTGGGACCCTAACAGATGCTACCACTCTGGGTCAGGGTGGACTTGGGAACAACAGCAATTAAGTGATGGTTCCATGTTCCTCACAACCTCCCAATGAGGCCTTGCTGCCAGATGCAGTTTGTCATCATACCCAGGACCAAATCACTATAGAATTGTCAGCCTTGAAAGAGTGGAAAAATGTGGTCATCATTGAAATAGTGACATAATTTAAAGAGACATAGAATAAAAACTCATTATCACACAAAAGAACAAATTGTATCTTTCAAAAGTGAAAATATTACCTTTTGTTTACATACTTATTTTATCAAAATAGCTTAGAGAATGAGAGATGTATCAGCAGTTAAAACTAAAACAAATTTCAGTTTTTTAACACAATTTCATACTATTTATGATACATACAATCAATAATGCTTGCTTTTGTTTCTGACCACTGACAATCCCTTTCTTCCTGATTTTCAATGCATTTACATTATACATATAATAGCCTCATTAATCTATTTGCTTAAATGTTATTTTTAATGGAAACTAATATTTGAGTAAATGCTGTTTTTTATTATTAAACAGCATATTTATTTATATCTCCTGGCCTAAATAATTGAGAAATTTTGTTTGGAAATATGCATCCTCCAGAAGGATTCAAACCTGCATCTCCTAGGGAAAATCATTATTAAATCTGATGTGTCGTAGACCTCTCAAACACATATTTTTCATGATTTTTTGAAATTTTCATATCTGCTCTGTTATCCTAATGTAAATAAAGAGTTTGGTTACAAAATGGATTAACTCCGATTTAAGTTATTAATGTTATTAAATCTGATTTATGTTAGGAAAATTTTTTCCTAACAAGATTCCTCCATTATTCAAGCTAGTGGATGTAAATAAATATACTGTTTAATAATAAAAAACAGAGCATTTACTCAAACATGAATATCCATTAAAAATAATAAACAAATAAATTAAAAATATGTCTGATTTAATTCATTTTATAACGGAATTTGTTAAATTTTACAATATCCTTATTCTATCAGTAATGTTTGCCTTCATTCCTGACCACTGACAATCCCTTTGTGTTCGATTAGTTTGATGTTAATCTCTTTATCCGAATATGATATTATCATTTATAGAAGAAGAAAAAAAGATATCCATTAATTTCAGTGTCAAAGAAATAAATGCATTTGAGAAAGAAACTCACCTTGGACATGACGCCAATGGCCTTTATTGTTGTAGCCACTGTGCTGTGGTCAGCTTCTATCTTGTCAACTACTGCAGCCATTGCATTAATTTTGTTTTTGTTGGCGGTCGGGAGATTTGTAATCTGAACAGAATTCTACAAGAGATGGAAATATTTGTAAGATAAGCTGAAACTAAAAATCAAAGGGAATCTAAGGAGTTGTACATATACCAGAAAAATTGATAAAAACAAAATGGCTAAGAAATGTCATAATTAGCTCAGTATTAAAAAAAAAAGAAGAAAAAACTAAATTTTAAAAAAAAAAGAAGAAAAAAACTAAATTTGAAAAAAAAGAAGAAAAAAACTAAATTTAAAAAAAAAGAAGAAAAAAACTAAATTTAAAAAAAAAGAAGAAAAAAACTAAATTTAAAAAAAAAAGAAGAAAAAAACTAAATTTAAAAAAAATGGAAATACGAAATTAAAAATTTTCTTTCTCTTTTAATTTATAAAAATTAAGAGAGAAAGAAAAAAATAAATTAAGAGAGAAAGAAAAAAATAAATTAAGAGAGAAAGAAAAAAATAAATTAAGAGAGAAAGAAAAAAATAAATTAAGAGAGAAAGAAAAAAATAAATTAAGAGAGAAAGAAAAAAATAAATTAAGAGAGAAAGAAAAAAATAAATTAAGAGAGAAAGAAAAAAATAAATTAAGAGAGAAAGAAAAAAATAAATTAAGAGAGAAAGAAAAAAATAAATTAAGAGAGAAAGAAAAAAATAAATTAAGAGAGAAAGAAAAAAATAAATTAAGAGAGAAAGAAAAAAATAAATTAAGAGAAAGAAAAAAATAAAGAAAAAAAGAAATTAAAGAAAAAAAGAGAAAGAAAAAAATAAATTAAAGAGAGAAAGAAAAAAATAAATTAAGAGAGAAAGAAAAAAATAAATTAAGAGAGAAAGAAAAAAATAAATTAAGAGAGAAAGAAAAAAATAAATTAAGAGAGAAAGAAAAAATAAATTAAGAGAGAAAGAAAAAATAAATTAAGAGAGAAAGAAAAAATTAAAGTTAAGAGAGAAAGAAAAAATAAATTAAGAGAGAAAGAAAAAATAAATTAAGAGAGAAAGAAAAAATAAATTAAGAGAGAAAGAAAAAATAAATTAAGAGAGAAAGAAAAAATAAATTAAGAGAGAAAGAAAAAATAAATTAAGAGAGAAAGAAAAAATAAATTAAGAGAGAAAGAAAAAATAAATTAAGAGAGAAAGAAAAAATAAATTAAGAGAGAAAGAAAAAATAAATTAAGAGAGAAAGAAAAAATAAATTAAGAGAGAAAGAAAAAATAAATTAAGAGAGAAAGAAAAAATAAATTAAAAGAGAAAGAAAAAATAAATTAAAAGAGAAAGAAAAAATAAATTTAAAAAACAGAAAAAAAGAAAGGACAACTGAAAAAATTTTTGAATTCTAAAGAGTAGCATACAGAAAAACAGTCATCTTCAGCTGTGAAATCCAGAACGAAAGAATTTTTTTCTTTAAATTCAGAAATTTTTAATTGAATATAGAAAATGAAAAAGAGTTTAGAGCAATCAGTTCCTCTATTTACTTTGGGCAAGTAATTTTGTCTTTGTTGTTTTTACCAAAATTTTAGCCAGTATATTTTTCAACCTCCCTCAAAGGACTTTTAGAAGGCCTAATGGAAAGTAAAAAAATTAGAAATATATTAGCTAATAGTTTGAGAGAGAGTGAGAGAGAACATATATATATATATATATATATATATATATATATATATATATATATTGATGCATGTTTCATTAAATAATATACACAAGTTTTGCTGATATATTTTATGTAAATTTTTTTCATATCATCTGATAAGCTTAATAGCATTATCGTTGAAAGAGGAAAGAAAATCACAATATTGATACATGTTTTTATTTAATCCTTTCTGAGTTTTTGGCTTACATCAGCCATTATCCAAGATGAAAATAGCATTGGTTGTAACGAGCAGTTCGCGGACGAACAATAGTAGTAGTCGTCTGTTTTGTTTACGTGGAGGATTGGTGAACACGTGCGTGCATGCTGGAAGCAAAAAAAAAAAAAAAAATCTTACTACAGCTTGTGGCATCTCACATGACCACACGAGAGTAAGGGGGGCGAGAAGCATTAAGTATGGAAAGCCATTGGGATAACCAATCGCTTTTGTTATTTATTATAGGCATTTGAGAATGTTTGTGGAGATTTTGTAGTTAATTTTGTCCAGGTTAGGTTTCAATTGTTTTATGTATATGGATTTGAGTATTTTTAGATTTTGTTTATTGTTTTCGTGTTTAAGTATGGTTGTGTTTTTGACGAGGATTTATATGTGTGTGTGTGTGCATGTTATTATGACATTCTTCACGGACAAGAGGCAAAGTTGTTTATGGAGACTATCATGGACAAGCAGTAAAGTTGCTCATTATGACGTACTTTATGAACAAGCAGTAAAAGTGCTTATTGCGATGTTCTTCATGGTAAGGCATGCAAGATCTAAGTGTGGGGTATTCCCTGCTGGAGAACACATTTCCTTCATCAAGATTTATTGGACATGCAAACCAAATGTGCTTTATACTCGCTGTGTTAATCAAAATCGGGCATCTAGTTCAAATACAAAGTATCCACTATAATACTTGAAGTAATTATATATGTCAGAGCAGTCAAAGGCTGCAAATCTCCATCAAGGCAATACCAACATCTCAGCAAATTAGCTAAAGATGATTATTAGAATGAGAAAGAATTGCTACAATGAACTTGACCGCTCTTAAAATTGAAAATACAAAAAAAAAAAAATGAAAGGTAAAATTAAAAATCAAGCTGCAAAAATAGTGAAAGTGTTTGTTTTTACTTTTTGATATCCCAAAATTGTCTTTTGACTCATTTTTGTGTATTCTATTTTATTTATTTATTTTTTGCTTTGGGATAATTTATATCATAAATAATAGTGCATTCAAAAATGATTAAAACATTAAAAATAATAAACAAATAAATTAAAAACATGTCAGATTTCATTCATTTCGTAATGGATTTTGTAAAATTTCACAATGGCCTTATTCTATCAGTAATGCTTGCCTTTATTCTTGACCACTGACAATCCCTTTGTGTTAGACTAGTTTGCTGTTAATATCATATACGGATAAAGAGATTATCATTTTTTTTTTTTTTTTTTTAATCATCTCACCCCAAGCAAGGCATTCCACTGCCACTATTGCGCATGGGGCTACATAGGGGAAGGTAAAGAGAAGGAGTGGATAGACATAGGGAATGTCAGGAGAAAGGTGATATATGAGTAAGGATAGCGAGGATGAGTGTCGGGCAGATGGGAAGAGTGCTTGATAGAATGGGAGCAGGTTAGTGTGTTAGGAGGTGTCTATTGACCTTACATTTAAACTCCTGGAGATTGTAGCCGTCGGGGAAGCAATCGTTTGGAAGAGAATTCCACAGTCGGGAAGTGCGAGGAAAGAAACTGTTGGAGTAGAAGTTACGGCTGCATTTTATCGGTTTCACTGTAAAAGGGTGGGATCTAGTTGCTAATCTAGTATCTTGTGCAAATTCGTATTTAGGGGGTACCAGAAGAAAAAAGTGTATTCTATTTTAATTTTTTTTTTTTTTTTTTTACTGAGGGATAATTTATATTGTAAATAATAGTGCATTCAAAAAACTCTAATGATGTGCAGCAGTCTAGGGGAGCTAATTCAATATTTGGTATGTGAAACGTACAAAAAAAAAACAAAAAAAAAAACCGGAAAAATAACCGAGAAACTTTATGCCAGATTGAACCCAAAATAAGAGGCACTCATGTGATTTTGACTGAATATTGATAACTGATTTCATGGTGGGTGGGTGATGGATCTCATGTGTTACCTTTAGATTTTTATTTTATTTAATTTTGTACTTCTTCAGTCAACATCAGCAGAGTACCTCTGAAGTGGCAGTGCTGAACAAGGGTCTGATTTTGGCAACGACCTTCTTCTTTTATGTGCCACGTCTCTTCAAGACGTAAATAATCATGGCCCTCCACTACTCCCTATTCCTTGTCACTCGTAGTACCCCTTTCCCTGTTATTCCACTTAATCTCCGCTCCCCCATCCCTGAACAGGCTCGGGCAGATGAACTAAGATGGAAAGTGAGAGAGACATTTGAGAGACTTTTGAGAAAGCCAAGCTGCCCAAAACAAACATCACAAAAGAGGAGAGGCTGCCAATCAAGACCCAGAAGAGGAATGACAACCTCATCATACGACCAGCTGACAAAGCAATGCGACTGTAACGACAGACAAAACAGAATATGTCAAGAAACTGAAAGATCTTAAAAGTGGTAACTATAGCAAAGTAAATAAAGATCCAGTGTTGAAAACAGAACAACTGTCAGAGATCCTAATCAAGAACAAAGACCACTTCTCACCTCAGATAGACAGGCAATTGTCTCAACATGACAGCAAGCTACTTTATATATATAGCTTCTTCAAGATTCACAAAGACGATATTCCACTAAGGCCAATTGTTGGTCGCCAAGGCTCTGTGTGCCACCCTCTGAGTTGATTCATTGTGGATATAAATGACCCCCTGATAGGAAAGTCACCATCATATTTCTGAAACTCTGCTCACTTTGTTGAACCAAGCAAAGCTGCTCCCAACCAATGCAACCAGATCCTGAGTCTGGATGTGGGGAAACTGTTCATCAAGGTACTCAAGGTGAGGCACTATCAGAAGTCAAGAATAGACTGGCTTCAGACTCTTCCCTAGGAGAATGTACCAGTATAACATTAGACAACCTGATAGAGATGCTGACATTCTGTACACAAAACACACACTTTGGAATGGGATTAGATATATACTAGCAGTATAGCCCGGCGTTGCTTGGGTGTAATGAAAGCTTTAAAAAGCTTTAAAACTAATCCATGGTCCTGGACATTGGTACGAAAGACTAAAAAGCAATATCGGGGGGATCGATTTCCGATATCAGGGATAATAAGTCAGGTGAGAATATCTACTAATGTTTAAGTCTAAAAACTATAATTTTACCAAGTTAGAGCAGATTCTGCAGCAAGAACCACGATAAAAGGGCTGAAATCCTGAACTTGATCAGACCTGATTGGATATCGGGGTATTGAGTTCCAATATCAGGGAGAAATTGGAAAAAATAAGTCGCCCATGACCTGACCAGAAGCCTAAAGAATATTTGTGTGAAGTTTGGTGAGAATTGGATAAAAATTGTGGATTTGTATAAAGGACATACAGGCAGATAAACAGACACACACACAAACATCTTGTCTTTTTATATATATATATATATATATATATATATATATATATATATATATATATAATCGATTTTCTGCACTATTGTAAGAACTGCAACCTTGAAACTTCTGAATATCGTTTCTTATGTCTTTGTCTATGAGTGTATCAAATTTGATTAAAATCAAACCACTCCTTCTATAACCTGATTTTTTTGATTATCAATATTTATCGGGGGTACCTCGACACAAAACCTAGCTAAGAACACTTGCAAATGCTTGTAGTACAACTGTGTAAATTTTCAAGAAAATCGGTTTGGCTGTTTCGGAGTCTATAGGTAACGGACACACACACACAAAGTTCCATTTATAAACAAGTTCAGCTTAGATTAGTTTAGATATATATATATGCAGGATGAAAGCTTAGCAATGGGCTCGCCATTATCATGGTATTAAAATCCACATTCTTAAACACTATGGCTGAAATACACAGATGACACCTTCATACTCTGGCCACACCGGGAAGAGGACCAGCTACCACATGACCATATGAACTCAATATAGTTCACAATGGAAACAAACTAGCATTCCTGGATGTATTAATATCTCGAACAGAGAGTGGATTTAAGATATCAGTATACCGCAAGCCAACATTCAGCAGGCAATACCTCAACTTCAACTCCCACCTCCCATAAAGAGAGATCTGCTGACTGCAATATCAAGCAAAAGTCATGAGCAGTGACCCAGAGACATATGAACAGGAAATGGTCAGTATAAGCAGTAACCTACAATATAACAACTACCCGGGGTACATGACAACAGCTTCAACAAATGTGGAAGAGCAGATGTATGAGGATAACAACACTTAGAGTCCAAAACTATGCGAAGGGAATTTAGCTGATAAATTGCAGGTGTTGAATGATTCGCCTGAGAAAGGGAACCAGAAAATTTTGTGTGGAAGCAATACAGATGAAGAGGGGAGATGACCTGCCTGCAGCCATTACCTAAGCGAGCGGAAGACAACCAAGTTACCAACCCTCTCTCTGCCCAGGTTTGGGGCTTACATCAATAAAAGTAAATGCGCAAAGAGACAAAGAGATCTGACATTCGGGCTGTGCAGACAGACAAAGATTGACCACACATCACTGCTGCCTGAGTGTAACTCTGACACAAAAGTCTTGAGCCAGACACACCAAGAAATTACCAACAATCAACTGAACAAACTGTTAACTATACTCCATCCAACCTTTACAAGTTTAAACATGCATTACGTACAATTTGGGGACAATTTAGATTAACAACCCTGCATGTACATTACTAATGAAATCATCTATATATATATATATATATATATATATATATATATATATATATAAAAGGCAATCTCTGAGTCCGTGTGTGACTGTAAGCTATGCACACGTATATTTTTTAAGCTATGCCATTCAAACTTTCTAGAGACACATATCTACAGGGAAGCCAGGTGGACATATACTTTTTGTGTTTAAGTTCAGCAATTTTCCCTTTCGCACTTTTTGGCCATGGAGCAGATAGATTGTTTACATTTGCTCCGTAAAACATCTAAGATGGTTGCTGAATTATGTCACAGAAATCAAATCACATGTGTCAAACGCAACTAAAATATATTTTTATTAAGAAAAAGAAAAAAAACCCTTTATATTTAATATTTTTTTCCTCTAAAATTAAATGTCTATATTTTTAAATATTCTTCGAAAATTTCTGAACTAAGAGCGTAATAGTTTTTATATTTCTACATTTTTAAATATTCTTTGACAATTTCTGAACTGACAGCATAATAGTTTTTATATTTCTAATTTCAGTAAAACAAATCATTTTTATTTTTATGTTAAATTCATTTAGTCAACAAAAAATGTAAAAATTTTCTCTCGTAATTTTGAAAAAAAAAGAAACTCAATGTTGTTTACAATGTCACACAAAAGATCAAATCACATTTACGCAAAACAAAAGAAAATAGAGATTTTTAATGGAATTTTTTAACAATTTTTAAACAACAATTTTTTTATATAATTATTTTTTATATAACTGAGTCCTACTACAAAAATGTTCTGAGTTGCACAGGCAATGTCAGGCTATGATGCTAGTTGTATAATATACTTGAGATAAATTGTAATATTTTTTTTATCATTAATCATTCTTCCCCGAGTATTTATTTAATTTATCTTTATTATTACTGTACGCCTTCACTCCATCCAGATTGAACTGAGGTGGGATATTGATGACAAATCTTGGCCTGTCTGCAATCAATTAATCACAACGTGAGGCCCAAATGGACTGAGGGTGAAAGAAATCAATTCAGCGATCAACCAACCACTGTGTTGAACATTTTGGACGACAGTGGATAGAAAAAAAGAAACTATTTGTGGTTTTGGTAAACCATAGGCTGATAGAGAAGGCATTACAGGTTGACCATTGGATTGACTTCGTGCTGACTAAAGTCAACAGAAAGGAGAGAGAGCCAACAGGCTTTGGTCATTTGGACCGTATGGTTCTAGACACTCCAAATGTTTTTTTTTCCGGCTTCATCTGACAGCAAACACCTGATCTGAAAACAATTAGGGAACGAGTGACAACAGGGCAGAATTGAAAAAATTTGGAAACAAGTGACAACGGGGCCAAACTGAAAGAATAATGTGCGAACAAGTTACAATAGGACGGGTACAACTGTAAAATAGAGTATCTGGCTGGAAGAGAGAATACCTGTGCTGATCTGCTCTCTAGGATACCTTGAAGGTTGTGAGAGTGGAGCCAGGGGTAGATGAAAGAGCTTACCAGATAGAAGTAATTAACTATAACGAATTGAAAAACCGCCCTACGTTAGAGACAATAAAGAAGATACACAGGTGGTCACTGATCCCCACTGGAAGGAAGAAATTGGGAAGAAACAGGCGGACACTGAGATAACCGTTCAGAGAAAGAGTAGAGGCTGGAGAGACCTCCAAGTTTGCAATACATGAAGGGAGGCTATACTATCTCTCAGGAAAAGATGACAAAGTTGGATCTACGCTGTATGTGTCTAAGGATTTGAGGATGGAGATATGAGAGCAAATGTCACAAGAAGATCAGCCACATGGGGATCGATAAAACTTTTGACCTGATAGGAAAGACTTATTATTGGCCCAAGTTGTCCAAGTAAGGTCACTATGTTCAACGATGTGTGGTGTATCAGGCATAAAGTAGAAAGCAGAGAATGGCCCCATTAGAAGGAACAAATGTCCCAAGTTTCCCCTTCGAAAAAGATAAGTATGGATGTGTCAGGACCATACAAGGAGGCCCAGAGGAAAACAATTACAATGTAAGTTCTATAAATTGGCTAATGAATTGGCCAGAGGCCTTCGCTGTGCTGGATAAAAGAGCTAGAAGGGTAGCTGATTTGGTGGTGGGTGAAATTTTGTACCCCTGTGCAGTTAGTTACAGACAATGGACTGGAATATGTGAATAATATAATGAAGGAAGTCCTGACTAGTCTAAATGTGGAGCACATAACAACATCTCCCTATCATCCCCATAGTAACGCTAAAGTGGAAAGGTTTGATAAAACTTTAGGAGACGTATTGGCTAAATTGGTGAGGGACAATACTGAGAACTGGGACCAGTACTTGACACGGGCCCTGGCAGCTGTGAGGTTCTCGATCAATGAAACCCTTAAATTTTCGCCATATTACATGCTCTTTGGCAGAGATGTGGTCCTGCCAATAGACAATTTGTTGAAGCCCCGCAGGAAGTATAAGGGGAAGGACCATCATCAGTTAATAATAGAACGGCAGCAGAGATTATTAGTCCAGGCCAAAAGAAGAATACAAAGGGCACAAAAGAAGAGGAATGAGATAGTGAATAAGGACAGAAAGGAGGTAAAACTTGGGGTTGGGGATTCTGCATACAACAAGATTCACCCAAGGGAAGGAAAATTGGACCAGAGGTGGGAACCATATCATTAGATGGTAGAACAGATGGGACCTGTGTCACTTGTGATCTGAGATCTGATGGCAGGACAAACAAAAAAGGCTCATGCCAATGACCTAATATTAGGTTGTCCCAAAAGTTTGTAAACACTTGCAAAAAAATGAAATTTTACTCGCAAAAACAACAAAAATTATTGCTCAAAATAAAAACCATAATTTTCCAACACTTTCTGCCATCGATCTGCAAGCTTTCAGATCTGGTCAAAGTAACATTCAGCTTGTTTCGAATCAAAGAATTCTTGACACACTTCCTCGACTTCATCAAACGAGTCGAATCGGTGGCCCTTCAGAAAATGTTGCATTGAGCGGAAAAGGCCGTAATCTGATGGAGCACAGTCAGGACTGAGAGGCTGGATTTGGCAGAACCTGAATGCCATCCAGCTCTTCAAACTTGTCTTTGGTCTTCTTGGCGGTGTGTGGCTTGGCATTGTCCTGCTGCATCAAAGTGCGCTTTCGGTTGATCAGAGCTGGTTACTTTTGCTTCAACTTTTCGTAGACCCGCTCAAGTTGCTGACAGTAAAGTTCGGCACTGATGGCACGACCATTCGGAACCAACTCAAAATGCATGATTCCTTCAAAGTTCCACCAAATGTACAACATGACTTTCTTGCCCGAATCGATCTTGTTTTGGAACCGACG
This sequence comes from Ascarosepion bandense, assembly GCA_037127315.1. NCBI lineage: Eukaryota > Metazoa > Mollusca > Cephalopoda > Sepiida > Sepiidae > Ascarosepion > Ascarosepion bandense. Next base: position 117,365 of record JBBBDQ010002168.1, on the reverse strand, counting down.
GTGTCTCTTGCCCTTTCTGAACCCATCGCTTGTCTCAATTGCGCTGGACCAGATAGACCTATTTCGCAAGTGTTTACGAACTTTTGGGACAACCTAATATTAGCCAAAGTAACTGATTAAAGAGTAAGCAAACCTGAGAAGAAAAAAGCCAAGGCAAGAAAAGCAACTAGACTGCTACTAAAAACTTGCCCAGTCTACCCTGTTATTTATTCTAGAGATAGAGATGGGTGGGGAGAAAAGATGTATTCAAACTTTTCACAACGGCATTAGACAATAAACTAGGTGGGGATTTGAACTTGTCATTTTTACAACAGTTACATTCTTCTTCATGTGTCGTGTCCCTTCAGGACATAGGCGATCATGGCCTTCCACATCTCCCTATCCCTTGTATCTCTTAACAGCCTTTATCTTGTTACCCCACCTAAACCCTGCTCTGCTATCTATTTGCTTAAACCCATCAAGAATGTCAAAGTCTCTCTGAGAACAATACATGTTTATCATTCCTTTTCCCTTCAACCATTCCATTCATGGATAAAACTCTTTTTTTACGTTTTAAAATTATAATTAAGTGAAATACTGTAGTAACACAGAAAGCACTGACAATTAAAAACTAAACTAAATACAAATCTACCATCCACCCGTGTATTGAATATTGCTGCCATATCTGGTCGGGTGCCCCTGCTGCTCTCCTTGGGCTTCTTGACAAAATACAAAGGAGGATCTGTAACGTGGTTGATACTGACTTGGCAGACCGGCTGCAGCTGCTCTCACACCGGCGTGATGTGGCTTCCCTGTGCCTCTTCTACAAGTACTTTCATGGCTTCTGCTCCGATGAGCTTAGATCACTATTGCCGCCTAAGCACGAATTTACACGAGATACTAGATTAGCAACTAGGTCCCACCCTTTTACAGTTAAACAAATAAGATGTAACCGTAAATTCTACTCCAACAGCTTCTTTTCTCGCGCTTCCCGCCTGTGGAACTCCCTTCCACAAGTCTGCTTTCCCGACAGTTACAATCTCCAGGTGTTTAAATGTAGGGTCAATAGACACCTCCTATCACACTAACTCCCAACTATTCTCACAACACTCTAATCTACCCAACCCTCATTCTCGGTATCCTTACCCGCCTATCACCCACCCTCTGTCATTTCCTATATTTAATCAGCCTTTCTCCACTCTACGTAGCCCCCTGCACAGTAGTGGCAGTGACATGCCTTGCTCGGGGTGAAACGCTTATAAAAAAAAAAAAAAAATATATATATATATAGTCTTCAAAAATCTTAAAAAAAAAAAATGTCCTTAACAGGATTTTTGCTTCACTCATTTTGCCATAACAGGATTTTTGCCTTTGATCTTGAATTGTAGATATTCATTGAGTATCAATAAAATTGCTTAACATAAACACGTGTGTGTGTGTGTGTGTGTGTGTGATGCTCATGGAAAGAGAGCAAAAGCAAGGCAACGTCGACTCAGTTTATTCTCTTTACAACCAGTTATGAAAGCTCTTGCTACATGTTTGCTTTTTAGCAGGACCTTATTTTATTTTTTTGCAATTATTGTATAGAGTAGTGAAGAATATATATGAATTTCCCTTCTGTTGTCTGAATTATTACTTTTTTTTTATGTCTTAATGAAAGATACTTAATAGTTACATCAATATATGTTACCATCATATCGATATATTTTTTTGCCATCATTTTTCACGCCACAAGCCCACTTACATGTGTGCATATACACCCCATCAATCCTGTTTATTTTAAATGCCAAATATATTTTTTTAAATTTAAAAAATAATCTCAGTATAATATATAACTATGCCAATTTGTTGGTTTTGGATGACTTTTTACGCTCTCACACCCTGATTGAGCACTCTGGAAGAATGGTAGACTTTGAAAAACAATAGCTACCCTAGTATATACGCATCATTCATTCAGCCATGAATTAAAACACTCTCGGTTATTGGGTGTGTATAATGATAATATACAGGCTAAAAAGTCTGCTTCCTTCTACCGAGCGCCCATAGCTCAGAGGTAGAATCGCCGACTGACGCTAATTTGGTCAGGTTTCAATCCTGGGTAAAAAGCAATTGGCTGTCTAACCGTACTGATGAGCTGTGATACAGTGAAATAGCTCTGTCTGTAGATGACTATATATATATATATATATATATATATATATATATATAAAAATCAAACATTTGTCCATGAAGAGAAAAAAAAAATTGTGTAATGCAAAATGTTGTAATTATAAAAATATCTATTTAATATTTACTAATTTTAGGAATTAGCCCCTAATTTCATATGGATTAAATTGAGCATTTATTTAAAATATTTCTAATTAGACATGGTACATTTTATAAAAAGCGAAAGTATAAAAGGATATATTTTTTAGTTGAACTACTATTGCATGTCGGCAAAAGATTATATCATTTCTAAACTCTCTCTCTTTTTATATATTTATATAGTCATTGGGATTTGATTCTCAGAGACGAAATTGACATTTTATTTTATTCAAAATCGATATATTAATTACAAGATATTTTTTAATTCTAGTATCAAAAAATATTTTTTTTTATTTTTCTACCAAATTTATTTATTACAAAATAATTTTTGGTGAGTAAATATTACTTATAAGCATGTTTTTAATTAACTGTAAATTTTAGCACTTAATTAAAAAAAATCGTGATTCAATAACAAATATTGCCATTTGAAAATTAAAATTTTCAGTTCATTTATTTTTACATGAATTTTTTTTGCTTAATTTTTTTATTTCAGACAGTTAAATGCCATACATGATACACACTTGGGCAATCATGTCTCAAAGAAGACATGACTGACTGGGCAGAAGATTTTCCCATAGAAGGTTGCCATTGCTTTCTGTGATAGACTGATTGTCAAACAAGGCTGTCCTGCTATTTAACCCATAGCTGAAAGAAGAATAGATGGATTAATACCTTTCTCAGGGGTATTTGCATGTAAGTGAATGAAACGAATTCAACTGGAATTTAAACTTGGCTATCTGATTTCATATCCTGAGTCGATATCCACTCCACCACAACACACCCACCGACTTTATTTATATTGCGGTTTGTTTTTTTTTTTTACATTTTTTATCTGTAGCGCTTTCTATACCTAGAAACTACTAGATTTTAAATTTCCATAAACTTATGACTATTTAAGAATCTTCGGTTCAAGGGATGATTAACTAAACATTGTGAGAGATTGTTTTCTTGTAAATGGAAGAGGCAAGCTTTAATGTACAAAAAGGTTATTGATGCAGTTGAAAACATCATATGATAAAAAGAATGTGGAAATCAATGTTGGATGGAGAGGAGGGCTAATAACCTCACCTAGTAATCTGAGTGCAGTTCTGGTAAGCTCTCAGATATTTTACTTAGCCCAACTTCTGTAACTTTTTATGGTTTTAAGGACCATAAGGTAAACGAGAAAAGCTCTTAAATATGTGAAGAGCTCACGAGTTTAGTAGACAATTTAATAATAATAATAAAAAAAAAATGGGGTTCATTAAATGATTTAAAAAAAAAAAAAGTTTAAAGATAATTTTAAAAAAATAGAATAAAAGAAATCTTACCCGTTTCTTTTGTGATACAAGAATTGGACATTTTTATTTGCAGGTTTTTTTATTTATTTATTTTTTTAATATCATCCCAAGCAAGGCAGTAATGCCACTGATGTGCAGGGAGCTACGTAAGAGCGAATAGATTGGATAAGAGAAAGCCAGAAACCACAACCTAAACAGGGAACAAGGGATGAGCCTCTACACCTGTTCAATAGAGTTGCATGGTTCTGTAAACTATCCTAATACAAGCATGAAACAGTCAAGATTGACAACCAAGAAAATTTTAGCCACTAAAGATGAAGATGACTTAAGAGCCTTTTTAGCTTCTTCCTGTGATGTTTTTTTGTTGTAGCTGATGAACTCCATACAATTAAAATTACACAACAGGAACTTAAAGACTAAAGCTTATTTAAAAGTGTCCCCGTGACAAAATTCTGACTAATAAAGCAGTTTTTCAACTTCAGCATTACGAGACGAGTAATAATCACAAGTCAGATGGCAATGTGGATAGATCTCTAAAAAGACCAGCTGAAATATTTAAAATGTTGTCGTAGGTGTTAAGATTAACATCAGTGGAAAGGAAATAAAGCTCAGCTCGAAGCTGCTCTCTGAATATTGACAGCAAAATCAATTCCTTTATGTCTACCTCAAAAGCAACAGAAGAACGAAGAAGAATTACCCAGTGACTAACTCTGGCAGCTGTAATGAAGAAGAACCATCTCAAGCGATCAAGGCCAATGGGATGGAGTATATTATGATTCCAGTTTTTACATTGGCCAAGTCATTAACATTACGTCTAACCAGTGGAATAACCAAGTTTTTAGCTCCAACTAAGGGTAGAAAATTATTTCTGGTGACCTTTTGTGGATGACATTGCAGAGGCAGAGTCAACTTTTGTTTTTAGATGAGACTTAGATGACTTAGTTTCAAGTGATGTTAGAATCCGGAATGTTCCTGAAATATTGGCTATAGAAGAAACCTATAAAAGAAATTCAGACTGCAAATCACTATTAGGAGAGAAAGGACAGTAGAGCCGTTCAAACTACACCAAAAGTCTTTTTTGTCAGCTCCAATAAATGCAGTTTTACTCGTTCTAATCTAAAAAAAATTTTTTTTTGTTTTTAATTTAAGGATTGAGTTTTAAGGCTTTACCACAAGTATTTATTTAAAAAATTGACCACAGATTCATTTTGTATAACAAGTTTCAAAGTTTTGATGTGGTCAGTCCTTTTCAGGCAAATAAAAAATTGTATAAAGTTTAAAAAAAAGGTTCAAATACATTTATGAAGAAGTTTCAATATTACAGCCAAAATAAGTGTTTTGTTAAATTTCTCATCCAAAAATTAGTAAAGTTTCAGGCTTCTACCTTACTAAGTAGATACTTTTTTTAACAGTACAAGAAGGTATACTCTTTTACCCTTTTTATCCTACTATCAAACTGTTTCTGCCTGGACTTACAGGTTGAGATAAGAACTGTTTTACTAATGTCAGTCAGTTAAGTGCAATGTCATACATGCTTGGGTGATCATGTCTCAAAAGAAACGTAATTGAGTGTGCAGAAGATTTTCCTGCAGTAGATTGTTATTACTTTCTGCAGTAGACTGATTGCCAAACAAGACTGTAGAACCCAATCTGTCCTGTTATTTAACCCATAGCGGGAGGGAGGAGAGACAGATTAATACATTTCCCAAGGATATCTAAATCTATCTAAATCTAAACTTATTTATAAATGGAACTTTGTGTGTGTCTGTTACCTATAGACTCTGAAACAACTGAACCAATTTTCTTGAAAATTTACACTGTTGTACTATAAGCGTCTGCGAGTGTTCTTAGCTAGGTTTTGTGTTGAGGTAACCCCAATAAATATTGAAAATCGATAATCGAAAAAATTGGGTTATTGAAGGAGTGGTCCGATTTTAATCAAATTTGATACATTCATAGACAAAGACATAAATGATATTCAGAAGTTCCAAGGTTGCATTTCTTACAATAGTGCAGAAAATCGATTATATATATATATATATATATATATATATATATATATATATATATATATAAATAAAGGCAAGATATTTATGTGTGTGTCTGTTTATCTGCCTGTATGTCTGTATTTTTTTCAGCCCTTTTATTTTAGTTTTTGCTTCGGGTTTGGCTCTAAGTAGGTATAATTGTAGTTCTTAGTCTCAGCCATGATACCATTTACTCAGAGGACTTATTTAGCCTTCAAAATTCAGTTTACGATGAAAAGAAACTTATTCAATATCGATACCAGGAAATCAAAATTTGACTTACATCCATTCATTTTTCTTTCAGTCTTCGGTTTCACTTTAACTGGAAACAACTATTGCTTTTTTGTCTTTCGTGCCAACATCCAAAGAGTCTGAGCTCCAGGACCATGGATTAGTTTTAAAGTTTTCATTACACCCGAGCAACGCTGGGCTATACTGCTAGCTTACACCTAAGTGAATGCAACAAATTCAACTGGAATTTGAACTCACCTCTCTGATTTCTTGTTTAACATAAATCCCTATGAATAAAATTCAGTGAATGTTGATTAAGTAAATAATATTGTTTAGTTTGTACTAATATAGTTAATAAAGTATTATTATAAGAAAGAGAAGAAGGAGAATAATAACAACAACCACCACATAAAAATATATTGGCTAAAGAATTTGATAAAATTGTAAAATATTGGAATCTGGAAATAGAATTTGCATAAATATCACATTTAAACGCAACCGCTATTCAAATAATAATAAAAGTATTAGGAGTGATGAAAAATTATTGATACACATTCACAACTAAACAATATTATTTACTTAATCAGCATTCATTGAATTTTATTTGAAATCATGAAAATAATACTAACATGATTTGTGAATTTTTACACAGGTTCAGCGAGTTGAAATTATTTTTGCTGTTTAATTCTTAAATGACTAAGATTTGTAAAAATGGTCAGGAAGTGAATTTTTTTCAATTTAGATATATTTGTTGTTACCACAATGTTTCAGTCACTGCTCCAGGGTCCTCATCAGGGTTATGTCCAGCCAGGTAACCTACAGGGTGATCCCATTGCTTAATCTACAAGGATTGATTGTTGTTGTTCCATTGTTCCCATCTACTTCTTATTTTTAGTACCACTCTGTTATTGCTCTAAGACAAGATATCCCTGTAGAAATGGACAGTCGAACGAGAAGTCAACCGCCATTGATCTCCCTTCAAATAAAGTTCAATTGATTTTGATTAAGTAAATAATATTGTTTAGTTTGTACTACATTATTATAAAATATTATAATTAAAAGAAGATGAAGTAGAAAAAAGGAGGAGGAGAATTCAAAGAAGAAGGAAGGGGGCGAGAAAGAAGTCAAAGAAGAAGGAAGAGGAGAAGAAGGCAAAGGAGGAGGAGAAGGAGAAGATCAAGAAGGAGGAGGAGAATGTCCATCATCATATAAAAATATATTGGCTAAAAATTTGATAAAATTGTAAAATATAAGAATCTGGAAATACAATTCGAATGAATACCATATTTAAACACAACCACTATTCAAATAATAATAATAATAATAATAATAAAAGTATTAGGAGTGATGAAAAATTATTGATACACATTCACAACTAAACAATATTATTTACTTAATCAGCATTCATTGAATTTTATTTGAAACCATGAAAATAATATTACCTGATCCATGAATTTGTCATGGATTAATCTTCCTTTCATGAATTAATGACATTACATCTATGATTTTCCACTTGTTTGAATGGGATTCTGGCCCAATTGCCCTCAAGACAGAAAATACAAGGAACCTTGATCATAACTCAGTTTCCAATTGAGCTAGCAGGATAAATCTGATACCATTTTTTTATATTTTGTCAAGCTCTTTATACCTACATGGAAAGCTTTTAGATATATTTTTGTTTTAAAATAGCTTGAAATACCTACTAATAGAAAAAGATCATTTTAAAAAGAGAGAGACGATGCACAGGTAGAGACTGGCTTGATGAACATAAAAAAAAAAACCCAAAAAAACATGAAAAATATAATAGACTATTCTTCAGCTCTTTTCAAAACAATCTTCCATGACAACACTGAAATCAAAGAGAGAATAAATCCTAAAAAACTTACCAAGTACCGGGTTTCACGGCTACTGTAACTTTTCCAGTGTTTTCGGCAGATTTTTGGCACATTCTTCCTCAGGGTCACAGTCTTCAAGATGGCATCATCAAGTGCAGGAATCAGCACTTCGGAGATTGATTTTTTTTTCTCTAAATCGACTGGCTCAAATTCTAAAGAGAAGAGAAAAAAAAAGTTTGGGTATTTATTTTAACATCATGACTGTTCCAGCCACTATAACTTATAGTTCATCAGATGGTAAGAGATTTCTTCGAAAAGTAATGCTTGCAGTCTTTTAATTAAAAAAGGTTTCAGCCCACAAAGCATAACAAAACGAACACAAAAGTCTCAGGATTTCATTCCAGTCTTGTTCCTTCTCAAGTGTGATACAAGGTCAGTCAAAAAGGAATGCTGTTCTATTTTAATTAGAATAGAACAGATTTAATAGCAAAAACACACAAAACTTACTAAAAGACTCAAGATACCAAATCTTTGTCCTCAAAATGGTGTTTTTTTTTCTTTTTAATCATGGTACTTTTTGGTTGGTTGTTTTGTTTTTATGGCATATCAACACCTCGGCGGGTCATTTATTGCTAACTAAATTTTATTTATTTATTGCTGGTAATACCTTTTTCTTTCAACAATTTATTGTTGTTTTTTTATAAGTTTTGTGTCTAGTAATACTTTTTTCTTTTCAAATTGAACAGGTGAAGAGGCTCATCCCTTGTTTCCTGTTTAGGATGCAGTTTCCGGTTTTCTCTTTTTCAATCTTCTCACTTTTTTTTTTTTTCAATTGGAGTAGATAGACTAAACTATCGCCCGGTTCACACTCCACCCACGTCTATTGAACAGGTGAAGAGGCTCATCCCTTGTTTCCTGTTTAGGATGCGGTTTCCAGTTTTCTTTTTTCCAATCTTTTCACTCCTATGTAGCCCCCTGCACATCAGTGGCGTTAATGCCTTGCTCGGGGTGATATGATTTAAAAAAAAAAAAAAAAGTATCAAGATTCACTGGGATTTGTTTTTAAGGGCAGTGTCCCCAAGTTCTACCCTTGTTATTTAACCCATAACTGGAGGGAAGGGACAAATTAATACCTTTCCCAAGGGTACCAGTGTTTAAGTGAATGCAGGGTATTCAACTGGAATTCAAACTCAGCTCACCGATTTCTCTTTCCGAGCCGATATCCACTGCACCATAACACACATCCGTCACTAAACGCTTACAGCACCTAATATTCCCAAGTGGTCACCCATCTAAGTACTGACCAGGCTCAACGTTGCTTAACTTTGGTGATCGGGCAAGAACCAGTGCATTCAATGTGATAGGCTGTAAACCTTCAATCATGGTACAGTCAAAAAAGTAATGCCTGTTCTTATTTAATAACATATTTAAAAGTAGAAGCTCACAATGCAATACCAAAATGAATGAAAAAGTTTCTAGATTCCAAGTGCAACTCTAGGGATAGTTTCATTTTCAATCATAGTAGTTCACCTGTAAATGAGAGTAGACACCTGTAGAAACTTCTTAGCAATGTACAAGTTACTCCCTTGTCATCGTGAGAGAATGTGTCTTCAAAGTGCCTCATTCTTGGGGTCAATCAGTTGCTGTAATTTGTTGCATTGTCATGTCACAAAAAGCATATCACTCATCATCAAAAAGTAGCTTTTCCCTGAATTTGGACATTGTGCTCATGGAGGAACCACAATTGATAGTGGTGTCATCAGGTATAAACTGGCAAGACACTTCAAATCTTTTCAAATTCAAGTTCTCATCCAATGTTTTCTTTAAAAAACTGTAGGCAAACTGTCCAGGTGTTGATGGGTGAGAGTGTTCCAAAGATATTCTGCTAATTACATCATTGATTGTTGTCTTGCGTTGCAGTCATTTGTTGCATCTCCAGTAACTTTTAGATTTTCTAGTTTTGTCAACAATATGAGCATATCCATAAAATAAAAGCTTTCTGCTTCTTCATTATATCTTGACAAACTTCATGATTTCGGCTGAAGGGCTTAGAAAAAAAATGTTATAAAAAAAAAAAAAAAATAATGAACACTTGAAAAGACTTAAAGCATTGACCAATTGTCTGGCTAACACATGACTAGCTTTACAAAGAAAAAAAAACTCTACCTGAAGTTGTGTTTCCATCTTCATCAACAGGACAAGGTTCTCCATCAACCAGAACATTATCTCTAAATACTTTATTGTAGATCTGAAAAGAAAACAAATCTGTCTTAACTATAACAAGTTACTCTACTACTCATAATAGTAAGAGTTAACAAAGCTAGTCTGGGTAACCATTACTACTGAGTAATATGTTTGGCACTAATTAAATAGAATGGGCCACTTGTTAAAAATTAGAAAAATCTTTTTAGGGAATAATTCTTGTAGATTGGCATTGATTAAATCTTCCTCAAGCCTCATTTGTCAAAATTGAATAACTGATATTTTTTAGCAATTTAGAAAAGATGCCTATGGAAGTGGGGGAGGGGGTTGTTGATAATATCTTTATAGTGCAAAATTGATCCTGACTTTTTTTTTTTTTTAACAGAGTTATTGGACTTATGACTGTCAAGTTTAAAACTCTTAAATGAAGTGTGTGTGTGTGTGTATGTGTGTAAATAAACTTGAAAATATGACATTTCCCAAAATGTTTTTTAACAGTGCATTTGTCACCTTAGATTTACAAAAATGGATGATCCCCTGGTGTCTACCTCCCAGAACAACTGAACTACAACTGGGTCACACTGCATGCTACACACCCTCACAGAAACAGGAGAGTAGTGAGAATGAGCAAAAGAAACAAGTTGCAACTAGAAATTATAAGTACTTTAAAAATGGAGTGGGGAAAACAAAATACCCCTTGTGACTAATATAGGATTAATGAACCAACAGAGAGATGGAAACTTATATCTGTAATTAAAAACAAAGTACAGATAAAGTCATGGATCGATCTGACACTATAGCTATATTATAAACATGATTCCCACCACCACTTCTAAATCAGTGTGTGTGTGTGGGGGGGTTTATATATATATATATATATATATATATATAAGTCTATAGAAGGCAACAAATATTCTTTTAGACATGTCATATTAAATTACAAAAATTGAGTCTGCTCATTTATAATGAAATTCATTCATACTCACAGATAATCTTTCGCATATTATAATTGAAAGAATGTGAAAAATGAGCTGTAACTTTGACAGATGATTTTATTATTCATTTCTTGATGTTCTGAGTTCATCTTCAGGGATATGAGTTTTACCACAACTCACACCCCTGAAGATGATCTTGGAAGGAGATTGAAAGTACTTGGGAACATCGAGAAATGAATAATCAAATCATCTGTCAAAGTTACAGCTCATTTCTCACATCTGTCAATTATAATATGCGAAAGATTATCTGTGAGTATGAACGGATTTTATTAAAAGTAAGCAGACACAATGTTTGCAATTTATTTAATCTGATATATATTTTTTCAATTATGACAAGTAATGAATGTTAATGCACAAACGTTTTTGCCCCTCCCACCCAAATTATACCCTTAATAGTTATCAGCAAACCTGTCAGTCTAAATCGTGTCATATAATTTTTTTGCAACTTTGCACGTGTGTATTGTTTATTTTTATTGATTGCACAAGTATAGTAGTGAAAGCTGGGCAATGTCTGTTAGAAAAAAGGACAACATAACACAATTCACTCTGCCAGAAATTTGAAAACACACACACATATTACATTGAGCATTATTTTATTAATTTTGGGTATGCGCTTTGGGTCCTCCTTACGAAGTTGGGTGTTCTTGAAAGGATACTCTGGGTCATCATGTCTTTTCATCAGGGTTAGATGACTTCACTTAGACCCAGTGGAGAGGTGCTGAACTCATTCATTGTTTCTAATAGAACAAAACTTTGTTATATTCTTGAATCTTTCTTATTTGCTTTGTATGTTTCTGTCATGATGGAAACAGCATTTGATAATATTAAGAGGTGTAAGATTTGAGTTAAGGACAAGTGTTAGCTTGTTCTAACAAAAATGCTTCAAAACAAAAATTAAGATTGTAAAAACTGTCCATGACCTGTTCTTTGCAGACATTTGTGCACTTGTAGCCCACACCTTTGAGAATATGCAATGGATCATTAACAAGTTCACTTGTGCACCAAAAGCTTTTGGTCTGAACGTCAGCATAAAAAAAAAAACTTATCCCTCAGCTTATCTGTAATTACTCCCTAGTTGTTGTTCCCACAATTTATGTTGAGGGAAAAGTTTTGAAAACTGTTTTCTTTTTTTTACCTATCTTGACTCCATTGTATAGAATGATAGTAAAATGGACAAAGAAATTGAGTACAGGATTAGAAAGTCTTGTTCTGCCTTTAGTAATCTTTATCACAAGAATTGGAATACCCATGAGGTTTCAGTAAAAAAGGTAACAATTGAAGTATACAAGTCAGTAATAATGACATCCCTAGTATATGGTGCAGAATCTTTGACTCTGTACAGATTCCACATCAATCAACTTGATGCCTTCCACCCCCACCCCATTAGCATGGATCAGGCTAGTCTCCCTGAAAGCAAAACACTGTGTCTCCTCGGGTTAATTCTCACAACAGGCCTCAAGTGGAATGACTATATAGAATCCATAGCTAAATCTGCTGCTAAGAAAGTCGGTTATCTGTGTAGGACCAGGAAGTTATTCCCGTATGAAATAATCCTGCACATATATAAATCTACCATCTGCCCATACATTGAATATTGCTGCCACATCTGGTTGGGTGCCCCTGCTATCCACCTAGGTGTCCTTGGCAGAATCCAACAGAGAATCTGTAATGTGACTGATCCCGACTTGGCAGCTCAGATACAATCACATTCTCACTGGCGCAATGTGGCTTCCCTGTGTCTCTTCTACAAATACTTTCACGGTTTCTGCTCTGATGAACTTACCTCACTGGTGACCCCTATATATGAATTTACTTGAGCCACAAAATTAACGACTAGGTCCTACCCTTTTACTGTGAAACCAATAAAATGTAAACGCAAATTCTACTCCAGCAGCTCTTTTCTTGCATTTCCCGCCTGTGGAATTCCCTTCCATTTACTTGCTTCCCTGACAGCTACACTCTCCAAGAATTTAAATGTAAAGTCAATAGTCATCTCCTATCTCACTAACCTGCATCCTCTCCCTCTCATGCTCCTTTCTCCATCTACTCCACTCTCATCAGTATTCTCATCCTTCCCTTACCCACTTCCTGACATACACTACAACCTGTCACTCTTTCTCATAACTTTCCTCATAAAATGCCTTGCTTGGGGCAATATGATTATAAAAAAAACATTTTGTCGGGGACCAAACTTTCTATCAATTCATCGGCAAAAACAATAAACTTTCTTTTTTAACTTCATTATCAGCAAAAACAATCTGAATCAAATGACCTCGTCAAAAAACAATAGACTGGATCCAAAATGTAAATAAAATATAACCGTATATTTTATTTTCCTTTTTAAACCAAAGACATCTTTGGTGACGTGCTGTGGGGGAGAAGCTCCTTTTGGTATGAGTTGTCAGCACCCTCACATACAGAAAGGACCTGCAAGCCAGAAAGCTGGCGCTTTCTCTAAGCTATTTTCAATTCAACTTGTCTCGGTGACTGATGAAACCAAAAAGCTGAATTCAAAACTAAAATTTAACTCTTCCCAATTGTCAGCTTGATGTCACTTCTGCTCCCCTAACAGCAGTCTTTTGGTACAATTTTCTCCGCAGGAGCTAACCTTTATGACTTTGCCAGTCACAATAAAAATTCTAAATCCAACATGTACCCTTTTTTGCACCTGCTTGACATTTCAAACAGTCTCCATTTTACCAAATCTTAAAACATATTTGCGTCGCTCAGCACAAATACACTACATGTCAATAATGAACACCGACAAAAATATTGTAGCAATGAATCCACTGCAGGTATTTAAAATAATAATGGTGTCATGGGAAAAATCATCCTTTTAACAGTTTTTTTTTTTTTTTTTGCAGGGTCTATGTTTGCTATTTTTTTAATAAATTGGTTAATGATAAATACTGCATTAGTTCTACTTTTTCCATTTTTTTGGCAGTCGCAATGGTCCAATATTTGTCCATATTCCTGAGATAAGGTAGTATTTACTCTGTTTACAGTATTTGGACTACTGTCCTCATTTATGCTGTCATGTTTATGCCGTTTCGATTGTTGTACACTCCGGCCTTCTCTAGGTGCTAGGAATTTTGAACTGAACCCTTTATTATGATCACTAGGGGTATATCATTCTCATTCCATGTGCGAAGCTACTTCTGGTAGCCATGAGTTATCTCCCTTTAACTTAACTATCTAAGTTATTTGTTCATCAGACTAACATATACGTGGAATACTTTCAAGAGATGACATTAGAATCCACAGCTTTAAAGCCAACTCTATGGCTAAGATATGTTGATGACACCTTTATGCTATGGCCAGATCTGGAAGAGGTCCAGATGTTACTAAACCCTAAGAATTCAATAAGATCATCGATACAGTTGACTGTGGAAAAAGAGAGTGACAACAAATTAGCATTGTTGGACATAATAATATCTAGTGGGGGTTCAAGACATTCGTATACCACAAGCCAACATTCACCAATCACCCATACAATGTAAAGAAAGGGATCGTCCGCTGCCTGCATCATCGAGCAAAAGTCATAAACAGCAACCCAGAGACATATGAACATGAAATGATCAGTATAAGCAGTACCCTACAATGTAACAACTATCCAGGATACATGACAGCTCCTATGAATGTGGAAGAGAAGGTGCTTCAAGATAACAGCAAAGAGCCTCAATCTGTCTTCCCTATGTGAAGGGGTTATTAGAGAAAATATAAAGGATCTGTGGTCCATATAACATTAGGACGACCTTCAGAAGTGGTTCCACACTTTGCAGGTACCTCTCTTGAGTAAGCCCCCCCCCCCAACAGAGAAGAACATGACTAAGAACTGTGCGTACGACATTCCAAAGGAGAAACAGGCTACCCTCTTAAAGTAAGGCTACAAGAACGTCGCAAGTACGTAACAAGAGGGAAGATAAAAAAATCAGGCGTAGCTGACCACATATGGAGGGAGAAAGGGGATCGCCACCATCTATGGGATGAAGTTGAAATAATAGATAGAGAACGCCACTGGAAACTGTAAACTTAAGGAATCAGCCCATATGCAAGGCTACAAAAATCTAAGCCAATTAAGCATAAAAATGAATACAATATGGTAACCAGTAAAACAGAGTGCTAGAGAAAATCAAAATCGTCAAAGATTGCAATATGAACTCTAGTAAAAAAATAGTTACTGAGACATTAGGTTTATAAATCCCAGAAATTCCTCAAGAACAGATGGTCCAGTGGATATAAACGTTAGTTATTTCCAGTGACTTGACCCAAACAGTTGTGAGTTCAATCCCAGGCTACACCAAGAAGAGGTCCATGAGCTTAGAGAGTCAAGTTAAAGAGAGATAACTCATGGTTACCAGAAGTGGCTTCACACAAGGAATGAGAATGATATACTCCCGTGATTGTAATATTTGGTTTTGTTTGGTTTCACCTGAAGAAGGCTGAAATTTCATAAGCATGGCAGCAAAGATGAAGACAATAGTCCGAATAATGTAAATAGTGTACTACAAGTTTGTTGTTATTTTTTATAAATTAATGTTATTTCTTTATAAATTGGTTAATGATAAATATTGCATTAGTTCTACCATTTTTTTAATAATCATTTCAGACCAAGCAAGGCAGAAAAAGAAAGAAAAAGAACAAGTTGCTGAGGATGTTGAAGAAAGAATCAAGAAAATAGAAGATGGCAATGACACTTTATTATTCGGACTATTGTCTTCATTACACCGTTTCCGCTGTTGCATGTTTTGGCCTTCTTCAGGTGCTAGGAAAATTGTGTAAATACTACCTTATCTCAGAAGTATAGACAAGTAATGGCAATTGACGTTGCACTTAAACTTTTGGAGATTGTAGCTATCAGGGAAGCAAGTTCCACAGGTGGGAAATGCAAAAAAAGAAATCACTAAAGTAGAAGTTTGACTGTTTTGATAGTAAAAGTGAGGGACCTAGCTGTCAATCCAGTAGCAGAGTAAATTCATGTGGTTGGGGAACCAGACAAAGAAGTTTAACAGAGCAGAAACTATGAAAATATTTGTAGAAAAGACAGCGGGAAGCCACATCCCATCAGTGAGAAAATAACTGAAGTTGAGGTGATATATCAGGATTTTGTTGAGAACCCCAAGATAAATAGCAGTAGCAATAATATTCAATGCACAGACAAATGGTAGATTTATAAATGTACAAGATAGATTTTGACAAAAAAAAAAAAAAAAAAACTCTTGGCATGGTACAGCGACCCAACCTCCTTAGCAGAAGATGTAGCTACTGGTTCAATGTAGTTGTTCTACTTGAGGTTGGTTGAGAGAGTGAGGTCAAGGAGGTGCCTTGTGTCGCTTTCTATAAGACTAGTGTCATCCATAATGATGGAAGGTAGGAAAGTTTCTCTATGGTGGTTAAGAGAGAGAAGCTTTGTTTTGGAAGCATTCCTACCTCATTCCAATACAGATTGGAGGTCCTTTTCAAGAGCAGCAGTGAGGTTAACTTTGTCAGCCTTAGCAGATTTCTTATCAAGACAGGAGTAAATGGTAATGTCATCTACATAAATGCCTACTTGTGAACAGATTTCATCTTTTACTTTTTTTTAGTTTTTAGAATATTGTAAATATAAAATTATTCTTGCAAATAAGCACTAATTTTAAATTATAATAATTTTAAATAATAGATAATTTTTATTAATTTTATTTTTTACTTTTTGATCTTGGCTATATATTGAAATTAGGAACATCAACCAATTACGCATAATTGGCTGATCTTCCTCATATTAAGATTTAAAAGCTTCGCATGTTAAATCTTTATCTTATTCTGTCAATGTGTATTGAACCCTTTTTAATGCAAGATTTGACTTTGGTCAATAACTGTTTAACACAAACACACACACTACTAATGCTAAGATCAATATGTAAAAAACTAAAAAAAAAAAAAATATTGGTTTTTGTGAAGTGAAAATAAACAGTTCACGTTTACAAGAAAACAGAAAAAAATTAACACTTGGTTGGATATTTTTCAATTAGCAAATTATTTACAATCGGAATAAAATGAATATACACACATACAAAAAATTTTTTAAAAATATTTTTAAACAGATTTTTTAACTAAAATATTGAACAATCGTTTTCAGTTTAAATTTAAAATAAACAAAAACACAACCTTTTTTGTAAACAAGAAAAAAAGGGGGGGAGCATTTTCCTTAAAAAATAACAATCGGTATTCAATTTATTAGTTCAGTGACTTGACCCAGAGTAGTGATTTCAATACCAGGCTACAGCAGTGGTGAACAAGTAACTTAAAGTCGGGTTAAAGGGAGATAACTCACGGTTACCAGAAGTGGTTTCACACAAAGAATGAGAATGCTATATTCCAGTGATTATTGTAATAGGGTTCAGTTTGAAATTCCTAACACCTGAAGAAGGCCTGGGCGTCCAACAGCTGAAACGTCATAAACATGGCGAAGATGACACTGACAATAATCCGACTCCGAATAAAAATTGTAGTAAATACTTCTTCTTCTATGTGCCCTGTCCCTTCAGGACGTAAGTGATCATGGCCCTCCACGTCTCCCTATCCCTTGTGGCCCTCAGCATGTTTGTTCCCGTTACTCCTGGTAACCCCCGTTCCGTCATCCACCCGACCAGGCCCTGCAAATATGTTATCCGCTGCCTTCCTCTGCCTCTCTTTCCCTCTACCTGGCCAGTCAGTATCAGGTTCTCCAAACTCTCCTTCCTCATCGCGTGTCCCAGGAACTTCAGTTGTCTCTTCCTGACGCTCGGTATTAATTTCTTTTTTGTTGCCATTCTTTCCAACACCTCATCTCAGAAATATAGACAAACAATCGGTAATATTGTAACAGTTCCCGTAAGTGTTGGATCCTCACTGAATGCTCACTTATGACTTTGCGCCAAATTTAGTATTTTTTCTTAATTTATGATTAATGAAACAAACATACAAACGTTGTTTTTTTTTAAATAAAATAAAAATTTTGCAATAGGTAATAATTAGATTAGCACCAGAAAATCATTTTTAATTTTTAAAAATATTTTTTTCATAATGTTTGTACATTTTTACAAGCACTGCAGATCATACTAAAATTTTCAGATTTTTTCTAAAAAGTTTACATACAATACATTATTAAAGTAAAGTTAAAAAATTGATTGATCCTTCCCCAAAAGCAAAAAAAAAACAAAAAAAAAACAAACAAACTATGATCCTGTCGTGATTAAAAAAAAATAAAATAAATTCGTGATCTGATTCTGAAGTGATTAAAAATAAAATATTAAATCAATAGTGATATATGAAAAATAAATCGAAATTATCATTATTCCTTTTTTTTTTTTTTTTTTTTTTTTGGCATTTACAAAAAATTCGAGCATATTTTGTTTTGACTTCCGTAGAGTTGGGGGAGAATCAGTTTTTTTACTACACGATGAATTTACAATAAATTTAAAAAATAGTAATTATATATGGTCGAAAAGTTGTTTGTTTATTTTTCAACTTTACCTAAAAACATTAATTAATTAATAATGAAAACAAAAAATAATAATAATAATAATTAAAAAAAAAAAGTTGACATGAAAGACGGAAAAGAAAAAAAAAGTTTAAACAGACATTCATTTTAATTTAAACGTTAACAAACTAAGACTTAGATAATAAAAAAAATGTTTATATTTTTTTTCTTACCTCTGAAAATCTTTGTTTCGCCCGATCTTTTTCAATTTTTGTCAATCGACTTTGTTTATCCAAATTGTTTTCGAATTGAGACGAAACCAACCGACAAATTTCATTCACCGAACGTAAACTTTTGCAAGACACACACGACACCGGGGCGCCTACGGTGGAATTCAGATTATCCTGGGTGACATTGTTGCGGTAATTGTTCAGGGTAACGTTCATAATAGTGTCAAATTTCTTCTTGGCATCTTGACCAACACAAGAAGCGTCATTCTCCAACTGACAATTAGAAGAAACGACCGACATGTTGGCGGTACTCGCTATGAATTAGAGGAATTTGAATTTGACGCCACGCATGCGCATTCAAAGGCTTGAGTTGTTCTTCCGGTTATAGCAACAGCTCGCAAGTTCAATCCCGAATTGAATTATATTTTACTATATTATTTTTATGTTATTAACTTTTTGACTACTTTTCTTTTAACCATAATTCAATTTATCTTTTTATAATACCTTTCATATGGTTATTCGAAAATAATCAAAAATAAGAACTGGACTGCACTGCACAACTTTTTCATCCTTTTTTTTTTCTGGAAGCATGCCTTAAAGACTTTTTTTTTTTCTGGAAGCATGCCTTAAAGGATTCGTTAAACTTTAAGTTAAAGTTTAACGAATCCTTTAAGGCATGCTTCCAGAAAAAAAAAAAAAAAAGGATGAAAAAGTTGTGCAGTGCAGTCCAGTTCTTATTTTTGCTTATTTTCGAATAACCATATGAAAGGTATTATAATAACGTAATAAAAAAAATATCGTAAAAATATTTTTTAGTCATTTGTTAATTTGTTAATCCTTTCTAACATATTCGAAATTTTGGTTAAAAAAGCATCCTTTTCCTTCAGTAGTTGACCAGATTTTTACCAGAGTTAAATGTAATATTACGAAATACATTTTTTCCTGGTGAAAAACATTAATTTAGATTAGAGATTCTTATGAAAATCAAATAATGGTATTATTTTAATTAGACTTTCAGGACTTATTCACAAATGAATAAAATTATTTCTTAAATTTTTACATTGTTTGAACTATTGTCCTCAACTTCATTGCCATGTTTACAATGTTTCGATCATTGTACGCTCCGGACTTCTTCAGGGGCTAGGAATTTTGAACCAAACACTTTATTACAATCACTGAGGTATATCATTCTCAATCTATGTACAATGCTACTTCTGGTAGCCATGTAGTTATCTTTCTTTTTAACTTAACTGTCTAAGTTATTTGATCACCACTGCTGTAGCCTCGGTCAAGTCACTGGAACTAACCAACATCTATGTCCATTGGGCTATATGTCCTTGTAAATCTCTGTTGCTAGGAAATCTTGGTAAAAAACAAATTTTTTCCCCATCTTTAACACTCCCTTCAATTAATTTCCTGAAATTTCTAGAAAATGACTACTGTCTGCAAACTTAGGTTTATTAGTTAAATGCAGGACTCCTTGGAAATATAAATCACATTTTTTTTTCTAAACAGTAGCCACATTTTTGGAAATCTGCTTCAAATAATGAAATAAAAAATGCAATAAACTATGTCATTTTGTATTTAGTTTAGCTTTTAATTGCTTTTATAAGTAATATATATTAAGTGTATCATAATCAGAAGAAAAATTTTTTTTCGATGAATTATGAATTTTTGCAAAAGTTTTGATTGTTTTCTTTTTTAATTATAATAATTTATAACAACCATGTTCATTCAATTCTTTGTTCCATGGCTCAGACATTTTTATAAATAAAACTTATTTATTAAAGGAGTAAACAATATATATTTCTAATACATATATTTGGTAAATAATAAAACTTTATAAAATGGTGAACACTAAATATTGCACTGCAATTGTTTCACATATTTTTTTTAATTTTGTAAATTTTATCAAATTTTTAATAAAACGATATTTTCATATTTAATTCTTTTTAAATAAAATATTAGAGAAGTCCCCCAAATTATGACAAGAACAATCTGTTTAATTAGACCTAAAATTGTACTCAATCATTTAAATAAATGTAAGTTGGCTGAATTAAATATCAATATCTTAGTATAATTGTGCTAGTCTCTCTCTTTGTTAGTTTGCATGACCGTTATGCCTTGCCAATACCACATAGTTAATGAACTATTCCATTTACATCTAGTGGAAAAAGAAGAAATGACATTTCGGTTCTAGTAATAAAATTGAAAGTAAGAAAGAAGGCAAGATAGAAGCTGATATCTGTCAACCATCATAGGCAGTCTCTCCTCCCCCACCTCCAAAGCACGGATCAAGCAAGTCTCATGAAAGCAATATACTGTACCTCCTCGGCCTTACTATCTCTTCCGACCTCAAGTGGAATCAATAATTTGAATCAACAACTGAACTTTTGGGACTTATAAACCTGTTCAGTAACCATTTTTTACCAGAGTTCATATTGCATTTTTTTTAATGCTAATGGTTTTCTCTAGTATTTTTACCAGAGCTCATATAGCAATTTTTGACACTAATGATTTTCTCTGGCACTCCATATTACAGGTTCCCATATTGTATTCATCTCTATGCTTGGTCAGCTTAGGAGATTTTTGTAGCCAAGCATACATGCTGATTCCTTAAGTTTATGTAGTTTCCAGAGGCGTTCTCTATCTATTATATCCACTTTATCCCATAGGGGGTGGTGATCCCCTTTATCCCACTATACATGGTTAGCTATGCCAGATTATTTTATATCCACTCATGTTACAACATTACAATGTTCTTGTAGCCTTACCTTAAGGGGGTGGCCTGTTTCTCCTTTATATTTCTTTCCACAGCTACATGGAATGGCGTACACACAGTCTTTAGTCATGTCTCCTTTTGTTGGGGGTCTTACTCAGGAGAGGTACCTGCAAAGTGTAGAACCACTTCTGAAGATCCTCCTGATGTTATATGGACCACAGATCTTTTGTATTTTCTCCGATAACCCCTTGACATAGGGTAGACAGACCGAAACTGTTTTCTGAGAGTTGTTATCCTCATGCACCTTCTCTTCCATGTTTGTTGGAGTTGTCATGTATCCTGGACAATTGTTGCGTTCTAGGGTACTGCTTATACTGACCATTTCCTGTTCGTATGTCTCTGGGTTGCTGTTTATGACTTTTGCTCGATGTTGCAGGCAGCGGACGATCCCTTTCTTTACATTGTATGGGTTGGGAGAGTTGAAGTTGAGATATTGTCCGGTGAATATTGGTTTGCGGTATAAAGATGTCTTGAACCCCACCTCTGTTTGTGTTATTAGCATATCCAGGAATTCCAGTTTGTTGTCACTCTCTTTTTCCATAATGAACTGTATTGATAATCTTATTGAATTCACATGGTCCAATAGCATCTGAACCTCCTCCTGGCGTGGCCGGAGTATGAAGGTGTCATTAACATATCTCAGCCAATAAAATGTAACCGCAATTTCTACTCCAACAGCTTCTTTTCTCGCACTTCCCACCTGTGGAATTCCCTTCCACATACTTGCTTCCCCGACAGCTACAATCTCTTGGAGTTTAAGTGTAAGGTCAATAGACACCTCCTAACACACTAACTCGCATCCATTCTCTCAAACACTCTTCCCATCTACATCCTTACCTGTCTATCACCCTCCTTCTGACATTTCCTATACCTAACCACTCTTTCTCATCACCTTCCCCTATGTAACCCCCTGCACAATAGTGGCAGTGGAATGCCTTGCTTGAGGTGAAATGATTAAAAAAAAAAAGATTTGGGTTTAGAGCTGTGGATTCTAATGCCATTTCTTCAAAGTATTCCATGTATATGTTAGCCAGTGATGGTGATAATGGTGAGCCCATTGTTAAGCCTTCATCCTGCTGATATATGTCTGATCTCAATCCAAAGTGTGTTGTTTGTGTACAGAAAATCAGCATCTCCATCAGGTTATCTAGTGGAATACTGGTACGTTCTCCTAGAGATGAGTCTGAGGCCATTCTGTACTTGACTACCAATGATGTCTTCACCATGGGTACCTTGGTGAACAGATTTACCACATCCAGGCTCACCATCTGGTTGTTCCACGAAGTGGGTGGAGTTTTGACAATAATCTGAATAATGTAAATAATGAGAATCCAATCTGTCCTTTTGTTCAACCAGTATCATGAGGAAGAACTTAAAACTTATATTATTATATTAATAAGTATTAATTATTGGGGGATCAATTTATTACTTCATGACAATAGAAAACCGATCCCCCAATATTGTAGTCCTTTCCAGTTATATTAATGTGTACTAATTCTAGGAGGAATCAGTTTCTAACTGCATAACAATAGAAAACTCATCTCCCACTTTATGCCCAGTAGGTGCTTTAATACTCCAACTATTATATTCAGTCAGTTTAGTGCCTTACATAATACACATTTATGCGATCATCTCTCAAAAGAGGCATGACTGACTGGTCAGAAAATTTTCCTGTAGTAGGTTGCCATTACTTTCTGCAAAAGACTGATTGCAAACCAAGGCTACAGAACCCAATCTGTCCTGTTTTCAAATGTAGATAAGTAGTAATTAGTGGGGGATCAGCTTATTATTTCATAACAACAGAAAATCGATCCCCCATTTTATGCCCAGCAGAAGCTTTAATTATGTTTCCAACTATTATATTCAGTCAGTTAGTTAACTGCCATACATGATACATGATTGGATGATCATGTCTCTTTTGAAACATGACTGACTGGGCTGGAGATTTTTCCACAGTAGGTTGCCATTACTTTCTGTGGTAGACTGGTGCCAACCAATGTTATAGAATCCAATCTGTCCTGCTATTTAACCCATAATTAGAGGAAGAAGTGACAGATTAATATCTTTCTCAAAAGTATTTGAATGTAAGTTAACCCCACAAATTCAACTGGAATTTGAACTCAGCTCTCTGATTTCTCATTCTGAGCAGATATCCACTGCACTAAAAAGAACAATAAAAGAACAGGAATTAAGAAGAGAGGAGATAACGATTGACATTGCATTTAAATTTTTGAAGATCAAAGTTGAGTGGAAAGCAAGAAGCCGGAAGAAAGTTCCACGAGCGAGAGAAGAAACTCTTAGCATAGGACTTATAATAATATGAGAAGAAGAAAACATTATTAAGGAGAGAGGACAATAAAAGAACAGGAATTAAGAAGACAGAAGATAACAGTTGACATTACATTTAAATTTTTGAACATCAAATTTGACTGGGAAGTGGGATGGCTATCAAAGTAAATAGTTGTGTCAGCGGCATAAATACTGAGTTGGAAACAGATGACATCAGTAAGGTTGTCGATGACAATAGGAAACGACCCCAGTTTTTATATGAAATGATCTAGAATGTTTATTTTTTGTTATGAAATTTCCGCCTAGTGGTAGTCAGTAATTTCAAGAAGTTATAAAATCAAAGATGTTAAAAACTGTTACAGTGAATAAACAACTTCTTTTTTCATTGGTATTTATAAAATGATAAATAATAAAAGGTAAATAATAAATATCCCATTGTATTTAGTTCACGTATCTTTATAAACATTACTAAGGGAGTCAGAAGTGTATGTAGTAATGGCCGTGTCGAGGCAATAACTGACCTTTTGACACACCCTTTCTTTTTAAACCCAAGGTTAAATATTGCTGGGTTTTTATTAGAAAAAAATAATATGTCACGAATAAGCGCTGATAGGTTAGTAAGTGTTTGAGAAGTATTATTATTCTATGGACATTGCATGATATTGTAGTAGTAGGGACAGTCAACCATGTCTGGTACAAGGCCAATTCACAAACATAGCTGACAATCCCCACAACTTAAGGTTTATCCAGAATTATCAGAAGGTGGATTTGTGGAAGAATAAAAGTATACCTTTTGTATATTTAAATAGAAATTTATTAACAGAAAAGAATAACATGAATTGGTAGAAGTTAAATGTTCAATGAGAAACAGTAACAAGGAGTTAATGGTATCAAGAGTTTGTAGCAGTAACTTGTGTGTATGTATATATAAGTGTTATCGTTGGATAGGAATGTCTTTGAAGTAATTGCTCAGTCTTAAAGTTTTCTATTCATTTATCAAGTATAAGAAGAGGCAGATGGGTAAACGGTGAAAAGGAAAGAGATGAAGGATAACGATAGAGATAATAATAATGATCGCTTGATGTTTGTCAAGAAACGTGTTCATACGCTTATCTTCTTCTCTCTGGTGACAAGTGAACTTGCCTTTTATTCTGTTTTTGGGGCTTGAAAACGTCATTTGGGAATTCACTCCCGGATGTGATTTGGGCCTTTCCATTGGATGATGAACAAACTTTGCGTCGGCTCGTGAAAAGTTCCATAAAAGAATTTGTTTCTGGTAATTGAAAATTATTTGAATATTGTTTTTAGATATTTCCTAGTTTTCTAAAACATTTTGCATCAAGGTTTGAAATTTAATGAGTTTTGTTTTGGATTTGCTTTTGTGTATATACAAAGCAAATTCCAGTCTTTTTTATTTCTAAAAAAAATCAATGAGTCAGTACTTGCTTAGCATTTGAATTTTAAATGTAGATCTTTTGTTCACTACAATATAACTGAAGAATGAAAACTTTTAACAATGTCATTTGATACTTCAAATGTATTCCTCAATATTTTATGAGCATCCCTAAAGGTAACAAAATCCCATTCACTTATAGAATAGGGACACATGTTCTTGATGCATGAGGTTGGTATAGCGGTTGCTATGTTTTTCTTACCCACATTCGGTCCATGTCATTTACTTGTCTGCGATTGGGTAATAAAAATCACCACTGTTATTGTATAGGACAATTTAGCAATCGCAGTCGCTTTTAATCTTTTGGCTCTGAAGCAGCTCTTTCATATGTGTTTGGTGACTGGTTAATTTTTAGTCAATCGCATATTTTTTTATGTAAACAAACTTTTCCCTGCACTTGCTGTTTGATCCACTCTCCTCTCTTATAAGTGGCAAACTTTTGCAAGTTAAGCAGTAGATCAACAAGCTGGCTTAAGGACTTGACGTAAGTCTCTTTCTACTCATATCTTACCTAACGCACACACAGACACAGAACTTTGTCTTCTGGCTGAACATTTTCACCAAGAACTTTTGAACTTTGAACTCTTGCCCAAAATTTGTGTTACTTACCATTACATTCAAAATAATTGTATTTTTCATGTGATTTGTTCTTACATGAAAATCTTTCTAACAATTATAACATACCTTTTCAGTGCAAGAAAAAACTTTCTTCATTTCATTGATTTTGGTCAACAAACAGTTAAAGGGGAACAACTCTTTCCTCTTACTTTATGTATACTACAATTACATGTTTTGTTTGCTTAATGGTTATTTATTTGAATATACATATTTATTTATGTTGGTTACAAATTGGAGTTGTCTTTATTTTTCTTGAATCGTATGTTGAACGAATTGTAATATAAATCGTAAAGGACTAAAAATCCTCTACATGGTATTGGTCACCAGTTTGTAGCAGGAGTTCTTTTTTATCATTTCATCCCAAACAAGGCAATAAGACCCCTAAGATGCAATGTGCAGTGATGCAGTGAGAGAATATAAGGAAAAAAACATTATTAAGGAGACAGTACAATAAAAGAATAGGAATTAGGAAAACAAAAAATACTAGAAGAGAGTTTCATCGGTGAGTAGTGCAAGAGAGAGAACTATTAGCATAGACTACATCTAGACATTTCAATTGTAAAAATTATGAGACCTTCCTGCCAATATAGTACTGCACTTAAGTTCATGAAGTCTAAGTACTAAAGAGGAAAGTTCATTAGAACAAATACCATGGAAGTATTTATAGAAAAGGCTGAGGGAAGCTACATTACAGTAATGGGAAAGTGATTGAAGCTGGGATACCAGGTCAGGCTTATAAATCAGAAAGGTTGCATCTAGCCATTTCAATTGTAAAATAATGAGACCTTGCTGCCAATCTAGTACTATGCTTAAATTCATAAAGTCTAAGTACCATAGAGGAAAGTTCATCAGAACAATTACCATGAAAGTATTTATAGAAAAGGCACAGGGAAGCTTTGTTTCAACATGTGAATGAGGCAAAGAAGCTTCAAAAGAACTGAATTAAACCTTTTAAAAAGGAATAAATTTCAACACGGTAGAATTTTACAGTTATATTCACAACTAAAGAATAATATACTTCAAGAGGAGAGAAAATATGTTTGATGTATATGGAGAGTTGAAAACATAAGAGATTTATAAGCTTTTCTGTTTACAAAAAAAAAACGGTGTGCATGTGTGCCGTGTGTTCCACATAGCTGAAATTAAGAAGACATATTGCCATGGGAGAAAAATATTTCCTGTTAAATAGAACTCCTGCTTTTTTTAACTAGTCCATTCCTAAGCAAAAAAGAGGAACAGTGAGTAAATCTTTTCCTTTTATAGTGTTGAATAGAACCCCACTTAGCAGGTGTTATGGAAAATAAGGTAATGTAATTTCCACACATAATTCAAGAGAAGGAATTTTAACTTCTGAAGTTTCATTTGATATTTTACAAATCTCTTCTAATTTTTCAGAAGCGTCACTTAAGGAGTTCGAAATTTCGTTAAAATGCTAACAATTGTCTCTTATTTTTGGGTTTGTTATTTTTTTCTACACTGTTCCAACCTTATATGTTACTAGATTTTCTTTGTCAAAATATAAGCCAGTAATTGGAAAGAGAGAATAGCTATATCAGTTATCTACAGTGTCCAACACCCATAAAAAGCATTAGTATAAGATGTTGGGCATCATGACTCTTCACTATTTCCTGCCCTTCATATTTCTTAATAAATGTTACCTTTTTGTTAATCTGTGAGAAATATTCGCACATAACTCTGTGCTTAAGCAGTGGAAGGAAACCGTCAGACAAACAAGACATACCTGATAAAGTAAAACAATTTATTGTCTTGCAAAAATTGCTGATTTTTGCGGCTACTTCGTAGCCTGGTATAGTCTCTTTCGCTGCTTAGCTTGTTAGTTCCTTCGTCTGAGAAGGGTATGGAAAAACACGAGGAACGGCGATCCGCGACGTACAGGAATTTTCTGGGGTCAGCTTCTTCTGCAGTTCCATTCGGTCGAAAGACGATAGTTCTTAGAGAATTTTTCTCTCAGATGGATAGGCATTGCCCAAAGGGTTACCTTATAAGAAAGGAAGGTTGTCGAGATATTTTCTCTGTTAAGGTTAAGGCTGTTAGCCCAATGGGTCTCCAATACTTTGGAGAGATGGTCTCGATATAGCGAGACATGAGGGTGCCAATTGTTGGCCCCGCTGGTTGAATCTCGGCACGGAGATCTCCGATGCTGTCCGTGCCAACTGAGAGGCTAGTCTGAAAGAAAGTAAAAAGAAAAAAGGCGCGTGCCTCTTCCTGGCGTAAAGGCCCGCCTCAAGTCCAAGACGAGGTTCGGGTCATCGGCCAATCAGGAGACCCGTTATATCTGTAAATTTCCAACAAATCATCCTAAACCTTGTTTCACCATCCATTTACTTAAGTTCACTAAGTACATTATGAATTGTTTTCATTTGTCTCTCTTTCCTTCTATCTCTCCTGTGAGTATCAGATTTTTCAAGCCTTCTTTCCTCATTAATTACTCTAGAAATTTCAACTGTCATTTCTTGGTGTTAATAAATTTCCTTTTGTTTCCATTTTCTCTAAAACTTTGCTGTTGCTTACATATTCAGTCCATATTAACCTCAGTGTTTTTCAGTTGAACCACATTTCTGTTGCTTCATTACTCTTTATATTTGAAGAACTTGTCTAGCATTCATTGCCATGTAGGAGGACTGATATTGTAGTGGAATTATGCTAAACGCATACTTCAACACATTTTCTAAAGATTAAATATTGAAGACAACTGACAAATCAAGCAACATTTGTTATAACAAATCATAAAATTGTATTCAATAAATATACAAAGATGATGAAGAATAAACCATTTGCAAGCAATGTAAGAGGAGATTAAAATTATTGATTTACAAAGTTCACAAATGTGAGTCAGAGTAAAAATGTTTGTTGCATGAAATAGGAGTTGCCTCGCTTAGACTGTATTTTGTATAGGTTTCTGCAGAAAAAATAATTGTCTTTTTAAAAAGATATTTTCTTGTTAACTGTTCAAGATGTAATTTAATTGTATAGTTGAATGAATGTTCTGGATGATGAAAAGTTTGTTGAAGAATATGAACCTGTAGGGAGATGATCAATGTTTCTCTGATTCGGCCTTGTGTCACACATAACCAAACTCCCTACAGCTTACAAGTTTTATTCAGAATTATCAGAAGGTTTTATTATCAGAATTATCAGAAGGTTTTCATCAGAAGGTTGAAGCTGGTTGGAATGTGTGATTAGTGTAGAAGAGTGGAATGATAAAATATTACATTTACATTTTAAAATAGAAATTTATTAATTTATTAAAAGGAAAGAATAACATGAGTTGTAGAAGTTATGTGCAATTAGAAACATTATTAAGTTAAGGGTAGAGTTCGTGTTCAACGATAAATTTGAGTTAAGGGTATCAAGATTTGTAGAAAATGTTCATAGTAGTAATTGTTGAAAGAGTATATGCATACATACGTATGTATGTATGTCTTCAGTAGGAATGTCTTTGGATGGAGAAGAAGAAGTAAAAGGAATCAGCAGAAGGAAAGAGAACGAGAACAAATGTCCAGGTCAGCTTGAATCTTCTCTCGGTACATTTTAGCTTCTATCCCTGACTGACTTGCTGCTACTGATTGGGGTGGGGGGGGCCTTTTATTGTCATTAGATTTTTCACACTGACTCGCAAAGTCCTGAAGTCTTGTAAGTCACTCCCATTGGTCAAAAATCAATTTAACACCTACTTGCAAAATCTGGTTTCAACTTTTTCTTTGAGCACATGGTCAACCCTTTTTCTATTGGGGGGGGGGGGAACAGGATTTCACACTTATTGTGAATTTTTGTAAAAATGAAGAAGAAGGTTGATTTTAATTCTTAATTTCATATCCACTACAAATATTCTGTGATTGGAAAGTTTGTTGCTTTTAACTTAGCAGCTTCAGTGAGTAAGTGAGTTGGCGGCATGTTTTACTGGGCAAAGCTTGGACTGACGTGGATTCTGGTAGCAGTTGGATACTCACTGATTGAGGAGACAAAATCTGGGTTTAAATATTTTCCAAATTAGATCAACTTGTCTCAGTGGTAAAAATTGCACCTTGTGCAGTAATATTTTTGTAAAGAGAATTAACCAATCAAATTGTGAGCTTTAGAAATGTTAAGAAAGCTGGTTGGAGCTACCTTTCAAACAAAAGCGCGCAAAATTTGATTAGTGAAAATAAAGTAATAAGTAAATTGCTGTCAAAGTGCGATTAGTAAATTGTCTTATGAAAACTAAGTAGTATTTTTTATCCAATGACAGTTTCCTCGAAATATGTGCAAAGGAAATAATACAGGTTTCTTTTGGTAAGGGGTACCGCACAATATCACAAAAAAGTTTAATACTGTTTTTTTTTTTTTTTTTTTTTTATTTCTGAGGAAATTTTTTGTTCCTTAGTACTTTGTTTAGAACTAAGAATAGTCACAAGTTGTCAGGGGAAATAACCTTTGTATTGTATCTAAGGGAGGCAACTTTTCTTTACTCGTCAATCATGGCGGACCACGTAGCTACATGTGTAGATGCTCATTGTCATTTGGTCGATTCACAGTTTTCACACGTAAGAAATATGATGTTTACTTTAATTAAAGCCAACCAAATGATCCTTGCAATAGTCTTGGTCGCTCTCCTAGTTTCTCATGTTTTTTTTGTGTAAGTTTTCAAAAAAAAAAAAAGAAAGAAAACATTTATTTTTCTTAAGTCCCTAAAAAAGAGTATAGTAGTCTCTCTAGTGATTATAAGAAAAAACAATTAATGAAAGTAACTTATTTACTTTCATTAAGTTCACGTTTTAAATTATTTTTATTTTATTTGTGGTCCGTAAGAAATTGATATATTATGTTTAACGTTTCAAACAATTTCTCAGGTGAATTACTAAATCAAAGACTTTTTTCCCGTCGTAGAAGAAAACTTGGCGGACCTGTACGACCGACCCCCCCGTAATTTTTTTGCTTTTCATTTTTTTACTTTTTTCAGTGCATTCTTATCGATTAGACCCTAAACTTTCTGATTAATAAGAAATGTGGAAAATAATTCAATATTTATAGATTTTTAGGAGGTGCTCAGTTTCTCATACAGCGTTCTAGTAAAAAATCGATCCCCCAAACACTGGAAAAAAACCTTCGCTTTGGGGTCGAAAAAAGACAATGACGAATTACGGGGTGGGGGTCCTACAGGTCCGAAAAATATTTTCCAGAAATTTCAACATTCAAAAGATTTTTTTTTTTTTTAATGCTTCTTCTATCAAATTATCTTCACCTGTAAATTAAAACATAAAAAGTTTGGATATTTTTCAAATATAGTTTCAGAAAAATTTGTCTTATTTTTTAATTTTTTTTTAAATAATTACGTTGCGTTTAGCTAAGAAGAATGGTACTTTAAAAAAATCATCAATGTTTCCTGATTTCAGAATAAAAACTCCTTCCAGTTAATTTAAATTCATTTTGAAATATAGAAGAGTATTAAAAAATATTTTTAATTTCTGTATATTTCATCCTATGTGTAAAATTTAAAAAATGATTGACCCAACCAAGAAAAAAAAAGGAAAATAATTTTAAAATTTATAATTAGACTATGTGAAATTTCCTTTGATATAAAATGAGGTGAAAAATTAAACTAATCAGAAAAAAATGTAGTAGTGGAAGATTTTGGTTTTGTTAATCGTAACTGACGTTGAAGTTTTAGCCAGTGTAAAATTGTTTGACAGATTGTCTCCCAAAACAGCACTCGACACTTCAAAGAATTTTCTCTCAGAAATCCAAGCATTTCAAACTATCTCTTCATCAATTGTGAACATGTGCAAATCGTATGTCCCTTCAGTAAGCAAAAAAAAAAAAAAACCCTCTTATTGTTTTAAATATTTTTAAATATTATTTTGTGTCAGAACAATTTAATATTTTGTATGAACATTGAACATGTAAATTTGTGAATAAATTCTTTGTTTTCTTAAAGTTCCAAGTGTCTTCCCTCATCATTAATTAATCTTCTTGGTGTGGATATATCAACTTTTCATTTTAACACCTAATCATATTTATGCCATCATGTTTATCTATTTAGTAAATTAAAAAGAAAATTATATCCACATTTAAAAGCAAAAAATTTAAAGTAAAATCTTATATTGTGACCAAGTTCACTTAACACTTGATCCATATTTTTCCTTCCTTCTGTGTAGTCACTGTATGAATTTTTTTAGTCTTTGTTTTAAATCAACATATTACGGTTCACACTCCACCCACATCTATTGAACAGGTGAAGAGGCTCATCCCTTGTTTCCTGTTTAGGATGCGGTTTCCGGTTTTCCCTTTTCAAGTCTTTTCACTCTTTTATTTATTTATTTTTTTTTCCCAATTGGAGTAGATAGACTAAACTATCGCCCGGTTCACACTCCACCCACATCTATTGAACAGGTGAAGAGGCTCATCCCTTGTTTCCTGTTTAGGATGCGGTTTCCGGCTTTCTCTTTTCCATTCTTTTTACCCTTACGTAGCCCCCTGCGCATCAGTGGCGTTATCGCCTTGCTTGGGGTGATATGATTAAAAAAAACAAAAAAAAAACAAAGCAGCTGGTCCAGACAGCATTGTAATAGAGCTGCTGATAGACCAGGAAGAATTCGGCATAGAGAAAATTCCAGAAATAATAAATTAAATTTATAATAGTGGTATAATACTAGACAACCTATGCAAGTCGATTTTCATAGCACTGCCGAAGAAGCCAGGTGCAAACGAGTGTGAACTACACCAAACTATTAGCTTAATGAGTCATATTACAAAACTGATCATCTGAATCCTGATGAATAGAGCGAGAAGCAGAATCAGGCCAGAGATAGGACAAGAACTGTGTAGATTTTTCGAAGACACTGGAACAAGGAACGCCATATTTATGATTAGGATGCTCTCCGAAAGGTTAATACAAATGAATAAGGACTTGTACCTATGTTTTATCGATTATGCGAAGGCGTTCAACAAAATACACCACAAAGAATTGATGGAGATGCTCAGCAGCCTAGACATATTTGGGAAAGACATTAGAGTAATTAAGAATCTCTACTGGCAGCAAACTGCCTGCATACGGACAGATAACGAATTCAGCAGATTTACAAAGAAAGGGGCGTAAGACAAGGATGTGTCTTTTCACTGTATCTATTCAACTTGTACAGCAAGACTATTTTGAGGACCATAGATGTTATACCAGGAATTGTCATTGGAGACCACAATGTAAACAACATAAGGTACGCAGATGATACAGTATTGATTGCAAACATGGAAAGAAAACTACAAGACCTCCTACAGAAGGTAGCTGAAGAGAGTGACAAGAAAGGACTACAAATAAACTGCAAGTAAAACAAATGCATAGTCATCAGCAAAAAGAGCAACCCAAAATGCCAAATACAGGTGAGGGATACTAAAATCAAGCAGGCGCAAAAATTTAAATACCTGGGAAGTGTTTTAAACAGAAGATGGAAAGTGTGACAGAGAGATCTGAAGGCAAATTGATATGGTGAAGGACTTGTTCCAGAAGCTGAGTAAAGTATTAAGACACAGTAAACTTTCACTAGAAACAAAGAAGAGAGTACTAGATTGCTATGTGGTGTTAGTTCTTTAATATGGCAGTGAATGTTGGACAATATCATCAAAGATGAAGGAAAAACTTGAAGCAACTGAAATGTGGTTCTAGAGAAGGATGCTGTGGATATCATGGACTGAGCATGTGAGCAATGATGAGGTGTTGGGAATGAAAAGGAAATTGATATTGAGCATCAGGAAGAGACAAGTTCCTGGGACATGCAATGAGAAAGGAGGGCTTGGAGGAGGCCAGATAGAGGGGAAACATATTTGAAGGGCCTGAGCAGGTGGATGACAGAATGGGGATTGCGAGATGTTATAGGAGAAGGCATGCTAAGAGCCACCAGGGATAGGGAGACGTGGAAGGCCATGATCGCCTACGTCCTGAAAGGACATGGCGCATAGAAGAAGATATTTTTTTTGTTTTCTTTCTTGGTGGTTCACTAAGTCCCCTGCTATCACTGCCTCTTCCTTCTGAATCATTCTTATCAGTTTTCCAGATAGATGGGGCTTACGGCCATATCTCGTTGAATACACCGGTTCTCACTCGATCACCGAACTTAAGCAACGTTAAGTCTTGTCAGTACTTAGATGGGTGACCGCTTGGGAATACCAGGTGCTATAAGTGTTTAGTGACAGATGTGTGTTGTGCAGTGGATATCAGTTCGGAAAGAGAAATCGGTGAGCTGAATTCGAATTCCAGTTGAATACCCTGCATTCACTTAAGCGCTGGTACTTTTGGGAAAGATATTAATCTGTCCCTTCCCTCCAGTTATGGGTTAAATAACAGGGTAGGACTTGGGGATCCTGCCCTTAAAAACAAAATCCCAATGAAACTTGATACTCGAAAAAAAAAGTATTACTAGACACAAAACTTATATAAAAACAATAAATTGTTGAAAGAAAAAGGTATTACCAGCAATAAATAAATAAAAATTTAGTTGGCAATAAATGACCCGCCGAGGTTGATTTACCATAAGAACAAAACAACCAACGAACCAACCTTCGACATGCCAATATACCTTAAAATCTCTGTATCACACTTTCCTTCTTCTGTTAGAACATTTCCCAGGTATTTAAATACCTGCACATATTTGATTTGATTATCCCCAACTTGTAATTGGCATTCTTTTAATGATTACCATGTGTTCTGTTTTCTTGTAGTTTATATGTAGTCCTGTATTTCCGCTTTCTTTGGGCCTATGTAAACCCTAACCATCATCTTCAAGGATGCACTGAAATTTTTTCAAGACTTATTTCAGAAAAATAACTATGTTCTTGATGCTGGCAAATATAGTACTTTTAACTATATTTTTGAGTTTACTTTTATTACCGCAAACTCTAAGCACCCAGTGGGATTCAAATTCTCAACATAGTAATTGAACTGACAGCACCCTAGCTCGTAAATGTTCCTCTAATGCATAATACTTAAGTTGCTGCAAGAAGAGATTCAGGTAATGAGATCAATTCAAGATCTTTTCTCTAATTGAAATTTCTCTTTTTCAGGATATAAATGATGTCATAGACAGAGCAGAAAAGGTAAGAGTCACACTTACATTTTCATTTTTTTTTGTTTTTTACGATTTGTTTTTCATTTAAAACAGCCAATTTGGATGATGTTGTATAGGCTCTTTGTAAGTTCTTTCTTTCTGGGCGACTATCTATAGCCACCCTCAATTCTTCATTGTCAGGTAACTTGGAACCACAACTTGTAGATTACAGAACTTATATAAGTTCTCACAAGTGACAAATAGGTAGTTTGACAGTGTCCATGACAAATGTCCAGACCCCAACAAAAAAAAAAAAAAAAAAGAAGAGAGACTTAAGCCTATTTATTGGAGAATAAGCCAATTCATTGCTCAGAGTGGGACAACCCATTTGCTGGCCTGCCATTGGCTAAACTTGCTGGCCTACCATTGACTAGATGTTTGATAAAAAAGGTTATCCAGGTCTAACTTTAACCAACATGAGGAAGCTATGATAGTTTACAAGGCAGCCATGATGTTCCCAGTAAATTACCTTGACTTCTACAACAACCTCTTTCCTCTTTAGCCTCTTGTAAATATGAAGGTCATTCAATAAATAAGGTGAATTTTTCGGTATAAGGACTTCTATTACAGATAGAAGTTTACTTTTTAAAATTTTTTTCCTTTACTTCTTTTTCAAAGTGATTTAATTCTTATTGCAGACTGAAAAAACTTTGAGAGTTTTGCAGATTAACAAAGATAGCCGACCAAGAATCATGCTCCAGGATTAAACAGAGGTCAGTTATCAAGTTTTTGGTTGCTGAAGGTTGAAATTCATAGGGGAATGTCAACTGTGTATGGTGCCACATGTTTCAGCAAAAAAAAAATATCTTCAAGTGGGCTAAATCGTTTAAAGAAGGACAGAGCAGTGTTGAAGATGAAGACAGGCCTGGGAGACCTACAGAAGTGAGGTGATCAAATCAGTCAGTGACCTCATTCAGTCTGACAGAAGGGTGACAGTGAATGACATTGCAAAGACTTTTAGCCTATCTGTTGGGACAGCACACAAAATTGTCCATGATGACCTTGCCTACTCGAAGTGTCAGCTGCTGGTGGGTGCCAAAGATGCTTACTGCAGAGCACAAACAGAAGAGGGTTGAGTTGTCCCAGCAGTGTCACTCCCTCTTACAGCCCAGCTCTTGCCCCTTCAGACTTTCACCTGTTTGGTTCCTTGCAAGCGTTCACAAGAGGCACGAAGTTTGAAAGTGACGATGAAGTCAAAAGTGCTGTGAGCGATTGGCTGAGACACAGAATACGGAAGCTTGTGCACAGATGGGAAAAGTGTGTGACACTGCTGGGAGACTACGTTGAAAAATAAAAAAGAAAAGTAAGCTTCTGTCTGTATTAGAAGTCCTTATACCAAAAAATTCACATTATTTATTGAATGACCCTTGTATATCGTTATTTCTATGGCTAATAATTCAGACGAGTCACATTGTTTAGTTCCATAAGTTGAGACCTTTATTGCTCGGACCTATCATGCCATGTAAACAGAGTAAACACATCCTCATTCTCTTTGTAGTCCATTGGTAAGGAGGAAGTTTTACCCAGTTTCTTCCCTATAATTTTTTCTCTGTAGAACAGGGATGTATGGGGGTGTAATAGTGTGATGGATACCTGCTCAGAATGAGAAATTGGAGATCTGTTTTTGAGTTCCAGTCTAGTTTGTTAATTTATGTGCAAATATCGTCCCCCATATATGGGTCAAATAGTAAGACCTGGGAAAATCATTGTTAATCTAAAACAAATACTGTCAAAGCAGTATTCCCTTGCAAAGCAAAAAAATGAATGTTTTCATTCTAAAATATATACTTAAGCTAAAAATGTCCCACAACTCATTGTTGGACAGACTCCCAAGAAGATGCTCTCAATCAAGTCTAGGTTCTACCATTATCTATCCTACATATCCTCATAATATGCACTTCTTACCTTTTCTTTTTATGTCCTTAAAATAACCTCATTCAGTAATCATCTGAAGGATGAGTCAAACCAAATAACGTTACATTTACGTGATTTCTGCCTACCTCTGCCTACCTTGTTTTTAATGAAGTACTCTAAATTAATGTTGAGCTTACTATTTTCTAAAGCATTAATGTATTTAATTTTAGAATTGTCAAAAATTTCCTTATTGCTAGAGTTGGTACTTAAACAAAATTGGATAGATTTGTGTAGGTTGTTTGTGATTTGATTCCCTGTTGATGTATGTGAATCAAGTCACCCACAAAGAATCCTTTTTTTTGCCTTGCATTGTTTAATTTCTAATTCTTAATTTTAAATTTTACTTCTTAATTTTGCTTTTCATTTTTATTTTATCTTATTTTTATTTAAAATTTTAATTTTCCCTAAATTTTTTATGTACATGTAATATTTAAATATTTAAATTTTTAAAACTTATGATTTAAGCAACTTTGATTTCTTTTTATTTCAATTTAAAAATTATTTGTCTCAGCCTCTATGATTTAAGATGTTCTTCTGTTAAATGTCTTTTTTTTGTATGAATAAAGTTTAATTTTTGTTATAAATATATGTTTGTGCTTGCCTTCTCTTGTTTGTCACCTGTTGTGAACAATTCCATTTAGTTCGGCGATGGTTGGCTGATTGAGAGAGAAACCCTCGAGTAGCAAAATAGTGATTTTGTTATTCTGTATATATGTTGCGGTCCCACCTTCTGCTACTACTATAACAGTGGTGGGTTGGGGTACATAACAATATGAATAGGTACAAATCTTTTTTTTGTCTGATCATTTGATTGGATTAAACTTTGTCCTTGCTTTGAACATTGTTGACATATCTTGTCTGGTGCTCCTGCTATCTGTTTAGAGATTCTTGATAAAATCCAAAGAAGAATCTGCAATATTGTCGGTCCTGATTTGGTATCTCAGTTACATTTTGCCACCACCATAACATAGATTCCCTGTGCCTTTTCTATAAATACTTTCATGGTAATTGTTTATTATGAAATATGTTAATAAATGTACATAATATCCTACACTTTTTGCACA
The DNA here is from genome assembly GCA_037127315.1 of Ascarosepion bandense. Lineage (NCBI taxonomy): Eukaryota > Metazoa > Mollusca > Cephalopoda > Sepiida > Sepiidae > Ascarosepion > Ascarosepion bandense. The sequence continues at coordinate 79,626 of JBBBDQ010002168.1, read as the reverse complement.
GCTCAGAGTTTCATACATTACACAATTGTCAAATGCATATTATGAACTGAATGTTTTTCAAATTGAATTATTATTTTAGGTATTAGCTTTCTAATTAAGATCATCATAAATTGTAAATCAGGTGTGCAAATATCTTTATTTATTAAATGTATTTAGGTTAATGCAGAAACCCAAAAATAGAATATGATACTAAAATTATGGGAGGAAAAATACTAATTATAATTCAGGGTCTGATATTATAAATCCCACATTGAAAGGGACATCACTAGTTTGTTTAAATTGGTGGCGAAGCATTCAAGCATTCGAATGTGGATTTCTTTTAAAGAATAAAAAATAATAGTTAAAAAATTAAGAAAATAAAAGTAAGAAAAAATAATTCAAATGACTATACTTAATGTACATACTTATGTATAGACATTTGTATTTACAAAAATTGGTACAGTTATAAACACATAAAAAATTTCAGAATTCTTTGTAAAATACTGGTGGTTGCTGATTTGTAGTAAGCTTTTCTATTTATGATTAATATAGTTTTTAATTCATAACAAAATCACCTAACCCCAGTCGAATTATACAGAATTTTTAAATTAAAAAAAAATTAATTCTTCAAAAAAACAAATTTTTTAAAATCAGTAGTGTCCATGATGTAATCTTATTTATAAAAGCAATTAAAAGCCTTTGTAATTAAATAATGTCATAATTTTGTTGCATTTTTTATTTTACAATTAAATGCAAATTTACTGTAACTGAGACTTCTGTTTTACAAAAACAAATTGATGATAAAAATTCTCCAAGGAATTGTACTTATAACTAATATAAAACTAGAAAATGAATTTCTCAAAATTTAATGAATTAAATGTTGAAGCGTAACATGTAAAACAAATATATTTTAACCAGAATTTTGTAAAATTGAAATATTTTGAAAATAATTTAATTTGTTTATGAATAAATTCCCAAAGTTTCATTAAAATCCAAAAATCTGTTAAAAGAAGAAACAAAATTTTTAAGCAAAATTTTGTAGTTTCTAAAAAGGATTGACAAATATAATTTAATAATCAAAATTTATTTGGTCTTTCCTCTTAATAATGACAAATATTTTGATGAAAAATCTTTGTTTTTAAGTTTGCAGCATTTTTTCATCATACGTGCTCATTTTTGAGCAAATCTTTGGAGGTACCTACTTATAAAGATGTGCATTGTGGTGCAGTGGATATTGGCTTGGAACGAGAAATTGCAGAGCCAATCAAAAATTCCAGTTGAATTTGGTGCATTCACTTACATGCAAATACCCTTGGGAATGGTATTAATTCGTCATTTCTCCCTCCAGTTATAGATTAAATAGGGCATATTGGGTTCTATAGCTTTAGTTGGAAACCAGTCTATTGCACAAAATAAAGGTAACCTACTGCAGGAAAATCTTCTCCCTAGCCGATCATGTCTCTTTTAAGACATGATCACCCAAGCAAGTATCATATTAACTGACTGACTGAATATGATAGTTGAAAAAATGATTAAGGCTTCTGCTGAGCATAAAGTGGGTGATCGGTTTTCTATTGTTCTGTTTGCCTTATAGAGATCAAGTTTTGAAATTATTCTAGAGACTAGCAAGGAAGTAATGTAAAAGTCATTTAGTTGAGCCCCAATTCTAGTTAAGGTTTTGTGAAATATGTTGTCATTTTTATTGATTTTTGTTTTTGAGCTCCAGACAGGTCTGGGCACACTTTCATCTGGCTCCATCTCAATTTCTAAAAATTTGGCCCATTTCCTTCTATTTGAACACAAATGAATGAAACAAAACACTTCCACACATTTTTTGAAAACTTTTGTCTCTATAGTGCACACCTACTAATTGTATAAGATAAATACATTTCCTGCAATTTTACAATATGTAGCAGTGACCTCGGTGACTTATATGGGCCAGAGTCAGGTGTATGTTTTGTAAGGGAGTGTGGCGACGTCGAATTGGCAAGCATTGGTCAGATGGAGAATTGGACGGCACTTTGTGGTAAACAGAATTGGTGTCACTTGTAGCCGTTTATATTTACTGTGCTGAGTGCTCATTGGCTGAGTGGTAGCCAGGTTAAGTGGATAAAATGTGGTTTGCTCATTTTAAGGGAGGGGTCGTAGTTCACGTGAGAATAGCGTTTCGGAGATTAAGATGTATGGATTGTGTTTGCCTGTTTGAAATACTTTCCTGTGGTTGCTTCCTACCAATACATTATTATTTTTTTTCTTTTTGCAACAAGCTATTTCAGTGTTTATTTTGTCTACATTTCTTTCCAAGATGGCGGACAAGGTTTTTGACATCCAGCTGATTTCAGAGTACAGCAGTGCTGCGAATGATATGGCGATTGTGGAAGGGATCAAGAATGTTGATCTAGTTTGTGAGCTTTGTAACATGGATAAAAGTTGAGCGTGTATTGGCAATTGACTAAAGAACAGAAGGCAGATGCTGGAGAAATTAAGCGAGCCCCTGGAGTAGATAGACTAAACTATTGCCCGGTTCACACTCCACCCATGTCTATTGAACAGGTGAAGAGGCTCACCCCTTGTTCGTTGTTTAGGATGTGGTTTCCGGCTTTCTCTTTTCAAATCTTTTCACTGTTTACTTTTTTTTTAAAATTGGAATAGATAGACTAAACTATTGCCCGGTTCACACTCCACCCACGTCTATTGAACAGGTGAAGAGGATCACCCCTTGTTCCTTGTCTAGGATGTGGTTTCCGGCTTTCTCTTTTCAAATCTTTTCACTGTTTACTTTTTTTTTATAAATTGGAGTAGATAGACTAAACTATTGCCCGGTTCACTCTCCACCCACGTCTATTGAACAGGTGAAGAGGCTCACCCCTTGTTCCTTGTTTAGGATGTGGTTTCTGGCTTTCTCTTTTCCAATCTTTTCTTTCCTACGTAGCCCCCTGCGCTTCAGTGGCGTTAACGCCTTGCTCGGGGTGATATGATTATAAAAAAAAAAAATACCCGCATACTAAACAGATGCATTTAATGCTTATGACCAATTGAATGAAACAGTTGACAGATTTTTGGATGAACTACATTGTCTGGCTTGTTTGGTAGGAGAATCGTTGCCAGAATGTTGGATAGCGTGCGCCTTTGTATCTGGTCTGCCACCATAATGGCCACCTGGGTGTGAAAAGGACGTTATATTTTGCCAGATCTGTTGACCCATTAGTGTCTAGAAAACTTGTCGAATCTGTTGTCAGAATTTGCGAAGCCTGCCGGTCAATTGATCCTGTGCCAGTGCATTGGAAAAAGGGAACATTAGGCGTCAAAACAACTTGGAATAGATTGGCGATGGATATTACCCACTCTCGAGGTGGTCATTTTCTAACACTTATTGACTGTGAGCCTTCTCGATTTGTGATATGGTGACCAATGTGCCAGCCACTAGTGTTATTCATTAACTGGAGGCAATTTTCTATGAGAGGGGCCCGCCAGCTGAAATCCTTACGGTTAATGACACTGCATTCACGTGTCAAAATTTCAAAAAGTTTTTAAACAGTTGGGGGTGGGGTTACACTTGAGATTTAGATGTGCTTATGAACCTGCTGAGAATGGAATTGTGGAATGTTGTCATAGGAGTATAAAAACTATCGCACCCAGAAAACAATGTTTGGTATCAGAGGCGATCTACTGGCACAATGTTACTCCTAAGGACAGTCTTTCAGCTTCCACAGCACTGGCCGATATGTTGCATAGGTACCACGTTTGTGTACAAAACATTGATACCACACCCTCACATACACCAAAAAACAGTCACGGAATGTACAAAGAAGGGGATATTGTCTGAGTTAAAAACCCCAAAAGCAGTTGCATGACCAAATTCAAAACAGGTCGCGTAACCCAACTAATTAGTCCGCAGTTGGTGCAGATTGATGGTACACAGCAACACGTAAAAAATTTACACCTATTTTTAGGATCAGATCCGTTGACAGACACTGATAGAGACACAGAGGAGAGTGAACAATTTATATATTTAAAATCTATTTTGTCAGGTAATTTTTCTAGTACCAGCAGTTCAGAGACTGATGCCAGAGCACTCGATGACACTTCAGGTATTAGTTCATCCGAGAAAGAGACCTTCGTTGTTCCTCTTCGAAGAAGTACCTGACAGAAGAGACCTGCCCCGGGATGCAGAATCTGTGATCAGGAGATCAGGGGGGAGTGTAGCAGTGACTTACCTTGGTGACCTAAACGGGCCAGAGTCGGGTGTATGTTTTGTAAAAAAGTGTGGCGATGGCGAATTGGTGAGCATTGGTTAGATGGTGAATCGGACATCACTTTATGGTAAACAGAATTGGTATCGCTTGTAGTCATTTATATTTACTGTGCTGAGCGCTCATTGGCTGAGTGGTAGCCAGGTTAAGTGGATAAAACGTGGTTTGCTCATTTTGAGCGGGGTCGTTGTTGTATTCATGCCGTCATTCACATGAGAATAGCATTTCGGAGATTAAGACGTATGGATTGTGGTTGCTTCCTGCCAATACATTATTATTTTTTTCTTTTTGCAACACAATAGAAAGTCTGGAATGAAAGGATTGTCAGAGGTTGAGTAATGGTAAGCATTACTAATAGCATATGGTGATTATATGTATAATTATATAAATACATTACTAATGATTTTACTATAAAGATTGCATTGAAAATTAGAATGAAAGAGATTGTCAGGGATCAGGAATGAAGGCACGCATTACTAAAAAAAAAAAAGGCTTTAATATGCATCATGTAAATGGATTGTTAATGATTTTACTGTAGGAATGCAATGCAAATCAGAAAAAAATGAATTGTCTATTGTCAGAAACCGAACTGGTATATACATGATAAACTGTCTTGTCTTTTTCTTTACTTGTTTTCCAACTCTAGGTTAAATAGTAAGCCTTGTAGCATAAAATTATAATTATCTTCAAAAACTTCTTACAATACAGTAATAGAAATAGGAAAAAAATAAAATCCAAGTGCCAAAAACTAACTTCAATTGCAGTAACAAAAATGGAGTCAAAAATCTAACTTTCCTCTCACAACAAGGAAAATTGCACTTTCACTCACCAAGCTCATAAATTATGCTTTCTCTCTCAAAACTCAAAAAATCCTAACTCCCTCCAAGTAACCAATAACAACGGCCTTTATTCACCAGCCGATTTTTCTGAATGTCCATGCCAGACACAGAGGGAAGAAAATAAACACAGTTTCTGATACTAAAAGGTCGTTGTTTTTGGTTACTTGGAGTTAGGAGTTTTAAGAGTGAAAGTGCAATTTTCCCTGTTGCAAGAGGAAAGTTAGATTTTTTACCCCATTTTTGTTACTGCAATTGAACTTAGTTTTGGCACATCAATTTTTTTTTTTGTGCTACAATTCTCTGTAATTTTTTTCTTCGACAGACCAAGGTAGGCAATTTTCTCTTTTGTTATATCCCCACTGTCGCATAGATGACACCCATGTTGGTCAATTTTTGCCTCTTCACCTTCCTCCCTGGCAGTTCCAGTGACATTGACAACTTCATTACCTTTCTCTCCTTCGGTGAAATCAGATTCTACCTTTTCACCATCTCGAGCAGTCTTCAGATATTTACAAGAACGTTATGGGACCTACTCTTTTTGGACTATAATGAACTCTTCCTATTATTATGAATACTGGGAGAATATGCCTCTCAGGGTGGAGCTGAGTTGGGTTGAGTTACCCCGGTCTAATACTTGACAGTCAGACTGACGTGTAACACTCTTGTATTTGTTTTCCGTTTAATATATATACTTCACTAATTCCCGAGTACAAGTTTTCTTCCGGACATATTCTGGGTTCACAACAAAGAATTAATTTTAATTATAGCTCTCTGATATACAAAGACATCTTCCTTTGTATCTTCCCGATTGATGAAGCTATAGCTGTTTTTTATATTGAACCATCTTCCTGCCTCACATACTTTGGAGGCTATTACTTTCTTTCCACTGTTTGTGGGCCTCTCAGTGGCTTTTACTTTAGGTTGTTTCTCTGGTGGGTTATTTGCTGACCATTTACACAGTGCTGTCCATGCCGTCATGCCTTGGTGGAACTTGGTACTAAATATGTTTCAACTTAGATAAGCTCAGAAATGTTGATAAACCATCAAAAAAAAATAATCTTTTATATTTTTTTTTTTTTTTTGGTGTGTGTGTGTGACAGGTTGGTGTTGGTGCAGCTTTGTGTGTGGCAATTGTTCCCTCAGATTTTGAAAAGATCATCTCGATAAGTGAAAGGTAAGTCAAGATCTCGTCTTACCTTTGGGATCTCTCTTTCTCTTGATTTTTATCTTAAGATGAGGAAACAAATAAGAAACGTTTATGATTCTAACACGTTTCAATTTTATTAGAAACTTTAGCAGAGAATGAAAAATGGAGGAAAAAAAAATTCTGTTTTTAATTTATTTATATAATTCCTAAACTTATCTGTTAGTATAAAATAAAATTTTTTTTTTTTCATCGAATGATTATGAGGGTCCCCCCCAAAAAATAATTAAAAGTGGTTCATTAGTAAACAAAAACTTAAGAACTACTGATATACTATGTAGGATCTAAGGGTAAAAAAATAGGTTGAGAATGACTGTTATACTATATAGGGTCTAGCAGTAAAAAAATTACAACCACAGATATACTATATATGGTTTAAGGGTATAAAAAAGGTTGAGAACCACTGATATACTCCATAGGGTCTAAGGGTAAAAAAACGTTTGACAATCACTGATATACTATTGATGGTTGAATGGTTAAAAATGGTTGAGTACCTCTGATTTACTAGATAGGGTCTAAGGGTTAAAAATGTTGAGAACCACTGATATACTTTTGATGGTTGCAGGGTAAAAAATGGTTGAGTACCTCCGATATACTAGATGGGGTCTAAGGGTTAAAATGTTGAAAAACCACTGATTATACTAGATAGGATTTAAAGAATGAATGATCTGAGAAAATGGTCGTATATAAATTCTAGTTTAGAGATTTCTGAATGAGTTAGATGTCATAGATGACAAATTTGTATAAGAACGTAGCTCAAGTTCTTTGCTTAATATTTTGAGGTATCATTTAAAAGTCTTAGACAAAATTATCCTTAGTTTTTGTATCATTGATCTATTGCATTAAGATAATTTTGTACTGTATATAAAATATGGAATCAGTTTTCTTTTGTAATTAAGTCATAAACTGATGCCCAACAGAATTACTACTTCTGACTTTAAGTCTAGTGGGGATTCAGTAGAAAATGTGTAGACAATAGAAATGTGAGGAGAAGACAGAAGTAATAATAATAGCAATAATAATAGTATTAATAATAGTAATAATATAGGTACTCCATTAATTCGCTAAAAAAACAGCATAGCATGATGTTAAGAGGCTCTAAACTTAAATATATATAAAATATAATATATTTTATATATATATATATATATATATATATATATATATGTCTTGAAATGGAAATCTCAAAAATATGACGATAATTATTGGTAAGATATACTTAATGATTCATCAGATCCTTGGTAGAAAAGTGTACTGATCATACCTACAAACAAGCAGAAGAGTAGTATGGATCCGAAAGACCTGCAAATTGGGCAGATACTACACTTTGATGTGAGGTAGAAAAATGTAACAGTAAAACAAAGCAGAATAATAATAATATAGACCAAAAGTACCAGGGATCAGGTTGATACTACACTTTGATCCAAGGTAGAAAATCATAATGGTTGTACATACAAACCGATAAAAACATTGGTATAAATTCTTGATCATACAGTGTGACTGATTCTAGCACTGAAATACCAAGTATAGTGTCACTTCTCAAAAGAAAGTGACAGAATAGTTCTGCTAGAATTCTTTGGTAATAACAGAAGCAAAATCATGTTTGAGGTCAGAAGTTGAAATGATTCTTGCAATGATAATTTCTATTATCAGATTTACAAAATTTATCAGTTTCTTTGTTGTTTTTTCTTTTTCCATTCTCTTTCTTTCTACCAGATTTCCACAGTTTGTCGTACCTTGTCTTGGAGTTCATCCGGTTCAAGTGAGTGTTGATTTTGACTAGCATTAAAAATTTTGTTTGTATAACTGCAATGAAAAGTAATTGAAATGAAGAAGAAAGCAATTCTAGTAAAAATTAAAGAATGCTTTTCAGTGCTTCATCTAATCCAAATTCCAGATAACATTACTACTACTACTACTATTAATATTACAAGTGGAAATAAAACAATTGAAATAAAGATGAAAGAAATCCTTGCCCCAAATTAAAGAATGCTTTTTAATGGTTCATCTCATCCAAATTCCAGATAATATTACTACTACTACTAATATTACAAGTGGAAATAAAACAATTGAAATAAAGATGAAAGAAATCCTAGTTAAAAATGAAAAATGCTTGACATTCGAATACAGAGTTGCTCCCTGATAACTCGCGCAGTGAGACCTTTTTTTGCTACAAGTGTTCTGGACCCAACCACATGGCGAAGGATTGTATGCAGGGACGCCAAGTGAGGTCGGATGGTCGAGTGCGGAAGTCTCACCGTGAAACCCGATGCTTCAGATGCCATAAACTTGGACATACATCATCAAGATGCCAGGGAAACGCCCAAGGGGAGGAGACGTCAGCGCCAGTCTCCTCCCTGAGCAAGTGAGAATCAAGAAATTGCCCGCCGTAAAAGTGCTCATGGATGGGCGAGAGTGCACAGCTCTGGTGGATTCTGGTTGCTCACAGACGCTGGTGAGCAAAGCTGTGTGTTGCCATTGGAGACAGAAGGAAGTAGGAGTGCTGACGGCCGATGGGAAGACTTTGAAGTGCCGGGGGCACGGCAGAATAAAATTGGAAGTTGAACAGTCTCAGCCCGTGAACATTGAGGTCCTGGTCGTGGATGGACAATTGTTGGGTTTTGACCTGCTTATTGGCATCGACGCGATCAAACAGCTAGGAGGTGTTCGCCTGACGGAATCTGGTGAGGCATACTTTAGAGACCTGGATGGATGTGCCGCCATTTCTATCGATGAGCCCGATTTCAGTGTGACATTCGATGAAAGGCAAAGAGCGTGGACTGCAACATGGAAATGGGCAAGTGGTCGCTCGCCCGGCGAGCTGACAAATAACGTGCAAGAGTACACTGTGCCAGACCATGCCCGGGATGCGTATGAGAAAGAACTCTTGCTATGGCAACATAACGGATGGTTGCTGCCATATCCCGAGGAGGAACTTGGTCCACCCAAGGGTCTAATTCCCTTGATGGCAGTCGTGCAGGAACATAAGCAAAAGGTCCGGCCGGTACTTGACTACCGAGAATTGAACGGATTTGTAGAAGCATTCACTGCCGATGCCGAAGTGTGCGCACAAAAGCTCAGAGAATGGCGACAGCAAGGAGTTGATGTGTCACTCTTGGATCTGCGACATGCCTACCTACAAATTCACATTGACAAGAAGCTGTGGCCATTCCAAACAGTTATTTTCAAGGGCAAGCGGTTCTGCCTTACACAATTGGGGTTTGGCCTAAATGTGGCACCACTCATCATGAAATCTGTTGTCGACGCTATAATGTCCCAAGATCGTGTGCCACGTCGGCTTACGTTGATGACATTTTTATCAATGAGAGCCTGATTTCTGCAGCGCGCGTTCGACAGCACCTCTCAGATTACGGCCTAGTCTGTAAAGACCCAAAACGGCTACGAGACGGAACTAGGGTCCTCGGTCTGCAGGTGTGGGGAGAGAACGGTACTCTCCGATGGAAGCGGGGTGGACAGATCCCGGAAATTCCCGACGTGGTGACTCGTCGACGTGTGTTTTCCATTTGTGGGAAACTCGTGGGCCACTTCCCCGTGTGTGGCTGGCTAAGGGTGGTGACTGCATTCATCAAGCGCCGAGCAAGTGCGGTAACCAAGAGATGGGACGAGGAAATCAGAGATGCCAATCTGCTTCGTATGCTGGAAGAGATGATGACCAGAGTGTGTGAAATGGACCCTGTTGGAGGAGACTGGTGCATAAATGGCAACGAGATGAAGGTCTGGGTGGATGCAAGTTCTGTGGCCACAGGAGTGGCGTTAGAGGTGAATGGAAGCATCGTTGAGGATGCTTGTTGGTTGCGCCCGACCAATGATGCCAGGCATATCAATCTGGCTGAATTAGATGCAGCAGTCAAAGGCATCAACCTGGCCCTTCAATGGCAGGCTACAGTGTTGCATCTGGTCACCGATTCAGCATGTGTACATCGGTGGATATCCGACACCTTGACTGGGAAGGCACGTGTGAACACTAAGGCGGCTGGTGAAATGCTAGTGAGACGACGCTTGGGAACACTGCGGGCATTAATGGAAGAATATGGATTGACCATGGATGTCACGCTGGTGAAATCCTGTCAAAACCGTGCAGATTGCCTCACCAGAGTGCCACGCAAGTGGTTGAATCTACATAAGGAGGGAAAAGAGCCAGTCCCGGAGAGTTGCGCTGCAATGAGGTGCCGACTGAATAAAAGTCAGGTGGTTGACGTTCACCGAGAAAGTGGACATGCGGGCGTGAAACGAACCCTATACTTCGCCAGACTTATCGACCCACTGGTGTCGAAGGAAATCGTGCGATCGGTTATCAAAGCCTGCGAAGCCTGCCAGTCTATAGATCCGGCACCAGTTCATTGGAAAAAGGGAAAATTGAGCGTGGAAAACAACTGGAGTAGAGAGTAGACACTTTAAAGAGTTCGCAAACAGCTGGGGTGTGCAGTTAAGATTCCGATGCGCATATTCACCGGCTGGTAATGGAATTGTGGAGCGCAGCCACAGGAGCATTAAGACCATCGCAGCAAGGAAGGCCGTTTATTGGTATAATGTCACGCCAAAGGACGATGTCTCACCTTCCACGGCACCGGCTGACGTGCTGCATAATTACCACGTCAGAGTAAAAGGCATTGAAGCCAAACCCCCACCAGAACCACAGATTATCGGAGGGAGATATGAAGAAGGTGACGTTGTCTGGGTCAAAAATCCGCACGGCAAATGCACAACCAAGTTCAGGACCGGGCAGGTAACCGAATTTGTGATCCCGCTGACAGTGCGAATTGATGGGGTACCACGCCATGTCAAAGACCTACGGCCATTTTCAGGACCATATGCATCGTCGGGCGATGAAACCAACACAGAAGAGAGTGAGCGATTTATTTACTTGGGGTCAGGTCAACCAAGTGATGGCTCCGATGGTCCACTAACAGCGGATGCTGACGTGCATGACGAAACCTCAGGTGACAGCCCATCTGAGGACGAACCTTGTGTCGTACCCCTCCGAAGGAGCACCCGCCAGAAGAGACCCGCTCCCGAATGCACTTTTTGTGATGATGATGAGATCGGGGGGAGTGTGGTGGAGACTTACCTTGCCGAAGCAAAAGAAGGCGGTTTGTTTGCATGTGCGTTCGTAGACGTAATGGAACCGCGAGGCGAGCTCATGCAAGGCAGTTTTTCGAATGACACGGCGCATGCGTCATTGGTGAAAGTGAGGCTCTCCGAGAGTGGGAAATTACGAGACCAAAAAACACATAAAAAGAGCCTACTTCTGTTTCGGAGGCACTTGGCTAGCGACGACTTGAGAAGGCTACACCGGTGTTTGGGAGACAGCATTTTGCTTACGGTGCGCAGGAAACGGAGTCCCTAGTGAAGCAGTGTTCCGGGTTCTACGAGTAGCAGCTGGCACAGTGGTTATTAATTCGTCTATGAACTACACTCTGAGAAGACACAAATACCCACAAATAATCCTACAGTTTTGATGGGTACTATGTTAACATATTTGTCAGAACTGGCTTTCAAAAATCAGTTGAGTTTTACAATGTCTGTTTCTGTTTTTTTTCTCACAAAATTTAATGAAACCAAGATCATCCTGCATTTCTCAATTTTAAATTGTTTTAATCCATTGAGCAACAGACACTAACCAAAATTAATCCTTTAAAAATCAAGAGGTGTGCAAGGGGATCAGTGAATGGCACAATACGATACAACAAATTGTAGATGACCCAGGGTTGCCAAAAAATGCTTTTTTTGTAAAAATATAGCTTTTTAATTTTTAGCTGACTTCATAGCTAAAAATTGGTTGCCTACACATCCAGGATTCAGACACTCTCTTTCCACCGCATACCAATGGTGGTCGATGGGATTAAGATGATACTTATAGAGCCCTCTTTTGAAATATGGGGCCATTCTGTTATTCTTGCACCCAGCAATTGTTTTAGATTGGTTGGCTGCACACCCAGGATTCAGACACTCTCTTTCACCACATCCCAATGGTGGTCGATGGGATTAAGATGATACTTATAGAGCCCTCTTTTGAAATATGGGTCCATTCTGTTATTCTGGCACCCATCAATTGTTTTAGATTGGTTGACTTCACACCTGGAATGCAGACTGTCTCTTTCTACCACATCCCAATGGTGGTCGATGGGATTAAGATGATGCTTATAGAGCCTTCTTTAGAAATATGGGGCCATTCTGTTATTCTGGCATCCACCATTTGCTTTAGATCAGTTGGCTGCACACCCAAGATTCAGACACTCTCTTTTCACCACATCCCAAGGTTACAAGTTAAAACGTCCAAAGACAAAAAGGGCCAAGGACAAAAACGTCTAAAGATGTCGCTAATATGTCAAACTTAATTTTATTTACAGTAAGCATTTTTTGAGAAGGGAGAAACAAACGTAATTAAATGTTAAGATGTTTATGACCCCAAATCATTTATTCTCAATATTTTAACTGTTCTCTCTTATTTTTGTGTGTATTTTTTATTTTCAACTTCTCTTTTGTAACTATATCTATATTTCTAGTATTTCAACCCATTCACGATTTAAGGTAAAATTATATTTGTATCATATGAAGTTTTTAATATTTGTTCTCAATGTGTGAAATGTCCCTCTGATTAGTAAGTTTTTCTTTTTCAAGATATCATCTAATAATATTTTCTAATGATTCTGAATTGAAAATCTAAAAATAAAGTGGTATCCATTCATTTGTTTTATTTATTCATTTGATTTTCACTTTATTTATATGAAATGTTTGTCTTGTCCCTTTTATTTTGTTGACTTAATTTGTAGATGCAAGAATTATCCTCCTCTGCCAATTGGTACTTTTATTGTTTAGTTTGTGGCGGAGAAATTAAATCTTGTTTTTAAATTTAAATATAATTAAAAATAATTTATCAATGTTATAAATTTATTTTTTTCAATAAATGCACAGTGAAAATTCCAAATCAGGAAAATGTACAAAAATATGAGAAAAATTTTTCTCCTGTATATTTTAGATGAAAAATACACTTAAATTTGTATTTTTAACATTTAAGGAATTTTCAGTTGTATGAATGAGTCTCGAAAAATTCATATGGCTACTACAAATCTCATTTTATATATGTATTTTTAAAGATAAAATTCAAAGGATGTTTGAAGAAAAATTTCTCACTTTGCTTTATGGCTTCACCACAGCCACAGAATGGTTTCTAGTAATAATAAAATCAGTAGTTTCATTTCCCAACAATAAATGATTTGGGGCCATAAACATCTTATCAACATCCATTTAAATTTGTTTCTTCCCTCTCAAAATATGCTTACTGTAAATAAACTTAAGTTTGACATATTAGTGACACCAAGTAGCCTAAATATGTTTTTTGTCCTTGGCCCTTTTTATCTTTGGACCATTTTGTCTTTGGCTGTTTTTGCCTTTGGACATTTTGACTTTGCACCCATCCCAGTGGTGGTTGATAGGATTAAGGTGATGCTTATAGAGCCCTCTTTTTTGTTGTGAGCTAATTCATGTGGATGTGTTCACCATAGTTATAAAATGAGGCATATGATCAGCTGTAATGTTTTCTCTAAGCTGCAACATTTAGATAAACATTTATTGGTACCAAGATTTCCAATATATGGCAAAAAAATATTTCCAATACCTCAACAGTGTATGAGAGGTAGTCATCTTTATTAATGATATGAAAAGGGACATATTAAAGTTTTTTATACAAAAAAAAAAAAATAAATGAATGGGGAGAGCAGGGGTGATAAACTCAAGTGTTGAATTGAAACAATAACAATAAACAATAACAAAGAATAGGCTAACCTGTTTTAGAACCTCACTCTTTGAAGCCAATTGAGGACAAAAGTGTAAATTGTGTGCATAATGTTTAAAAATTCAATAAATTAAAAATTACTATGGTATTAAATGGATGCAGGAGCTTAATATAATTGTAGTGTTATTGTTTTTCTTTCTCTGTTGATATATATAACGTAAACAGTTTTGTATAATGGAAATGTACTGAAATCAGGAAAAAAAAGGGTTGTTAGTGGTCAGGAATGAATGCAAGCATTACTGATAGAATAGGTCTACTATATGTATGATATAAATGTATTGTTAATGATTTTGCTATAGGAATGCATTGAAATTGAGGAAGGAATGGATTGTCAGTGGTCAGGAATGAAGGCAAGCACTACTGAAAGAATAGGGCTATGATACCATATGATGTATGATATAAATGTATTGTTAATAATTTTACTATAGAAATATATTGAAAATCATTAGAAAAGGATTGTCAGGAATGCAGGCAAGCATTACTGATAGAATAGGTTTATTATATATATATATATATATATATAATGTAAATGCATCACTCATAATTTTACTATAGTAATACATTGAAAATCAGAGAGTAAGGGATTGTTAGTGGTCAGGAATTAATGTATAGCATAAATTTTTTTTTTATAGATAATCAATCATACATGTAATTTTTTTTTTATTTCCATTTTAGGATGAGGATAATCTTACAAGCAGGTGTGTCACCAATGAGGTGTGTACAATAGAGTAATGAAAATTTTGCAGACATTTTAATTCTCATTCTCATTTTCCTATTCCCTAATTTTAATATTTATTCACACATTTTAGTTTGTTTATTCTCATTTTCAGTTATTTAATTTTTCTGTTTCCATATTCCCCCATTTTAATTCATTTATTCTCATATTCCATCATTTCTTTTTTCTATTCTCATATTTCCCCATTTAATTCATTTATTTTCATATTCTGTTTTTTTAAAAAAAATTTTTATTCCCATATTCCCCCATTTTAATTAATTTATTCTCATATTCCATCATTTCTTTTTCTATTCTCATATTTCCCCATTTAATTCATTTATTTTCATATTCTGTTTTTTAAATTTTTTTTATTCCCATATTCCCCCATTTTAATTAATTTATTCTCATATTCCATCATTTCTTTTTTCTATTCTCATATTTCCCCATTTAATTCATTTATTTTCATATTCTGTTTTTTTAATTTTTTTAATTCCCATATTCCCCCATTTTAATTAATTTATTCTCATATTCCATTATGTTAATTTTTCTATTCCCATATTCCCTCGCTTTAATTCTGCTCTTGTATGTTCTCTCTTTTTAATTCTTTTATTCTCATATTCCCTCATTTTAATTCTTTTATTCCTATATTCTCTTCTTTTCCATTTCAGGATTTGGCACAAGCAATTCCTCTGATTGAAAAATACTCTGATAGAATTGCAGCCATTGGAGAGGTAAGATGACCATTTAGGTGTGGGGGCCTCATTTTCTTCAGGAAACACACCTCATAGTCTCAGACAAAAACAATAACGAGGAAAAGAATAATTCAAAATATTCACAGAATCAAAATTGAAACACTTCCAATAAGCCTAAAAAATGTCTTAAAATCTGTTTCTGGCTAATTCTGTATTGATTTATTACAAATAAGACTATATATATATATATATATATATAGAGCTTCCTGATATGAGTTCAATGCCTGATAAATATCTCATGTCAAGCAAAATTCTGGTGAAACTAGGAAAAGAAAGAAATTCAAATTTGAGACTGGTTTAGTCTAACAAAATAAACTAAAAGAGAGAGAGAGAAAGTCGGAGACAACAGAATGTCATATATGAGAAAATGTCTGCGATTAAATATCCGAACAAACCAGTTGGATGTTGCCAACATTTCATTCTGTACAAACATCTTCAAAACAATTGATAAAAAAGGGGAAAATATTGTTACTATTGCAACCATGCTACCCAGAAATGCTGTGGTTAATTCAAAATATTTAAAGCATTTACATATTTTTATATATATATTGTAAAATATGAAGGTGTGCGATATTTAAAGGGATGTCCGTTGTGGTGCATGTGGATATCGACTCGGAACGACAAATCGGGGAGCCAAGTTCGAATTCCAGTTAAATTCCTTGCTTTCACTTACGCGCAAATACACTTGGGAAAGGTATTAATTCGTCTCTCCATCCAGTTATGGGTTAAATAATAAGACAGACTGGGTTCTATAGCCTTGATCGGCAACCATTCTACTGCAGCATAATCTTCTCCCCAGTCAGTCATGTTTTTTTCGAGACATGATCACCCAAAGCATGTGTCATGTATGGCACTTAACTGATATTTAAAGGATAAAGTGTTTAATATCAGAAAGAGAGTGTGTGTATGTGAATATAAAAGTGAACATTGAAGTCAACACTCAAAGGTGACAGACTGTTTCATGTTAGGCACAATCATCAGGCCAAATGTGTTAGACTTTTTCTTGGCTATTTATATATACAGGTCAGTGGTGCATTGTGGGTAATCCTTCTAACAGTAATTTTGGCAGGAGTGGTTTATTTATTTATTTGGATAAATTTATTTTACTTGTTTTTATTTTTGTATTATTCTTTTCAGTTTTCCATGTTTAATTTATTACTTGTATAAATTACTACTATTTAACAATGAAAACGCATAGGTAAAAAACATTAATTGTTTACAAAATAACGTAATATACCAAGCAACGGTAAAATCACCAAATAATGAGAAAAAATATACATAGAAGTAACAGAAGGACCCTGGAAACAAAGTAACTACACACACAAAACATTTTTCACAAATAGTAAATATGCAAACAGCACAATGCTTTCTAAGTATATCTGGGAAATTAAAAACAAAACCCAAATTACATAAAAAATATCATGGAAAATATGGAAAAGAACATCAGCCTCCAACAATCAATCCAAAACCTGCAGACATTGTTTGGCGGAAAAAATAGCTATTATTACCTTCCCAGACCAAAATAATCTACCAAATAGACGATCTGAACTCATCTTAAAATGCAGACATGAAAACAAATTTTTAGTATGTTATTTAGAAATTGAAAACTGAAAAGAATAGATAAATAATAATAAAGAAAAAATAATCAAATCCAAGCAAATAATAAAGAAATTAACAAACAACTGCCACCATAACAACCATTAGAAGAGATAAAATAAAAATAAATAAATAAATTAAACATCAAAAAGCGAAAAGAATAAATACATGACTTGTATTTTGATTGGTCGAAACAGACCATGTGACAATGTCTTTCTGATTGATGGGGTTTAGCTAATTTTGAACCTTTTAAAACTCTTCAACTTGAAATAAGTAGGATCACTTTATAAGACACAAGTAATGTCGAAATAAAATAGCTACTTTTGTAGTGATATTATAACATATTTATGTTATAAATTCTTTATATATATATATATAATAATGCTAAAGCTTCCTTTCTCTGATTCCATATGCCTATGGCTTAGGGTTTAGCGACTCCGACTGACACCAAATCGGTCGAGTTTCAATACTGGCCAGAGACAAGTGGATGTCTAGCAGGCTTGTATGTGGATGATGAATATATATATATATATATATATATATAAGTCAGTTAAGTGCCATACGTGATACACGCTTGGGCGATCATGTTTCTTTCGAGACATGACTGACTGGGCAGAAGATTATCCTGCAGTAGGTTGCCATTGCCTTCTGCGGTAGACTGGTTGCCAACCAAGGCTACAGAACAAACCTCAGTTATTTAACCCATAACTGGAGGAAAGGGACGGATTAATACCTTTCCCAAGGATACCAGTGCATAAGTGAATGCAAAGTATTCGACTGGAATTGAAACTCAGCTCACCGATTTCCCCCTCCGAGCCGACATCCACTGCACCACAATGCACATCCGTCAAATACGCTTACAGCACCTGGTATTCCCAAGTGGTCACCTATCTAAGTACTGACCAGGCTCAACGTTGCTTAACTTTAACTTTATTAATTTCTTATTTAATTTTTCCAGTATTCTTACATGTTTTCTTTTTGCTGGGGATAAGGGACGTTAAAAATTCTTTCCGTCTGAATCTATCCTGTACATATATAAAGCCCGTCCGCCTGTGTATTGAATACTGCTGCCACATCTGGTCGGGTGCTCCTGCTATTCTCCTCGAGTTTCTTGACAAAATACAGTGGAGAATCTGTAATGGGATCGATACCGACTTAGCTGACCGCCTGCAGTCACTCTCTCACGGCGTGACGTGACTTCCCCGTGCCTCTTTTATAAGTACTTTCACGGCTTCTGCTCAGATGAACTTAAATCACTGGTGCCCCCTAGGTGTGAATTTGCACAAGATACTAGATTGGCAACTAGGTCCCACTTCTTTTCAGTGAAACCGATGAAATATAACCGCAATTTCTACTCCAACAGCTTCTTTTCTCGCACTTCCCGCCTGTAGAATTCCCTTCCACATGATTGCTTCCCCGACGGCTACAACCTCCAGGAGTTTAAATGTAAGGTCAATAGACACCTCCTAACACACTAACTCGCACCCATTCCCTCCAACGCTCTCTCTACGTACCTCCTAACTCATCTATCACCATCCCTCTGACATTTCCTATACCCTATCGCTCTATGTAACCCCCTGCGCTATAGTGGCAGTGGACTGCCTTGCTTGGGGTGATATGATTAAAACAAATATGTGTGTGTTTCATTAGAAACAATCGACAAGATTTTATTAATTTTTTAGTTAATTTTTCCAGTATTTTTACATGTTTTCTTTTTGCTGAGGATAAGGGAGGTTAAAATGTTCCATAATGATAAAATTTGCAAGTGCTTTCCCCAGCAAAAACGATACATGTAAGAATACTGGAAAAATTAAATAAACAAATTAATAAAATCTTCCCTGTTGGTCATTTTTAATAAAACATGTTTAAAAGAAAAATTGCTGCCCAAATATATATATATATATATATAAGCCTGAATATGACAGACAAGAAAAAATTTATGAATTTTATTTATTTTTATTTTTTCTAATATTCTTACATTTTTCTGTTTGGTGAGAGTAAAAAATTGTAAAAATTGTCGATTGTTTTTTATCTTAAGCACTTTCAGCCAATTCTTTAGCCATTTTCAAGAGGGTTTGTTTTTGAGTGTTGTTAATTTGGTTTCTTGTTTCTTTATTTAAAATAAAACTTTTGTGCTTATCATACATTATATGTGTTATATAATATATATATACATACATATATATATATATATATATATATATATATATATATATGTCAATAAATATACATATGGCTATGCACACAGGTACATGTACATATAAATATTTTTCTGGTGTTTCTGTAAAGAAAATAATCTAAATCCACAGATAAAGTGGAAGCTGATAGGCAAGATAAGGACCCCTAATAGCTTAAAAGACAGATGTAATCTATATTTAACAGAAAAAATTAAAATTTTGAAATTTCAATATCAGAATATACTTCTGAATAAAAGTAGAGAAATCATTAGTATATGTCGTCACAGAAATAAATTTAAATTGCAATAATTAGCTTATTCTTCCATTTAGTCACAATAATTTTTTTAAAAAATTTGGCCAAGCTGTTACCTTTTCTCTCTTGCCTACCACTACTAACCCAGTGGTTAAGCCACATGCCTCTCACT
The DNA here is from genome assembly GCA_037127315.1 of Ascarosepion bandense. Lineage (NCBI taxonomy): Eukaryota > Metazoa > Mollusca > Cephalopoda > Sepiida > Sepiidae > Ascarosepion > Ascarosepion bandense. The sequence goes on along the minus strand of JBBBDQ010002168.1, from coordinate 59,870 downwards.
ACCAAAGAAAAAATTACTACTAAGATTCCATTAGCTTAATCCTGTAATAGCCAATATTCCCCCACCCTTTCCTTTACTAGACCAAGCCTCCGGCATTAGAATTTTTTCTCATTCTTTGTTTAAACTGGGTTGACAATGTTGAAAATTGCAATTTTTCACTCTAAATATTATCTGAATTTATATATATATATATATATATATATATATATACTAAAAAGTTGTAAGTTTAAAAATGTATTTTTTGGACAGTATTTGTATATTTCTATTATTATATTTTATATTTCAGACCGTCCTCAGTCCTTCATCAGAAACAAATATATATATATATATATATGTATAAATTACGCTCTCACACCCTGATTGAGCACTCTGGAAAAATAGCAGACTTTGATAAACAGTAGCTACTCTGGCATGTACGCATCGCTCATTCAGTGAAATGAATTAGAGCGCTCTAGCTATTGGGCGCGTATAATGATATGCGCTAAAAAGTCTGCCTACTTCCACCGAGCGCCCATAGCCCAGGGGTAGAGTCGCCGACTGACGCCATTTCGGTCGGGTTTCAATCCTGGCTAAAAAAGCAATCGGAGTCTAACCGTACTGATGAGTTGTAATACAGCGAAATAGATCTGTCTGCGGATGACAATATATATATATATATATATATATATATATATATATATATATAGTGTATCGAGGCAGCAGATAATTTTCTGAACATATACTGTTAAATATAAGAAACAATGAATGTTTATTATGGTTAATCATGAGCGATTGTAAACATCGTATTTTGGATTTAATTTCAGGTGATAATAAAGACAAAAATTCTCCAACATTTGGATATTTTTTTATTAAGTTGGTTCATGTGAGACGAAAGTTTAGAACTAACTTAATAAAAAACAATATCCAAATCTTGGAGAATTGCTCATGATTAAACATAATAGACATTCGTTCTTTCTTATATTTAACAGCATATATATATATATATATATAATTTCAAAGGAATTAATGAATTTTATTTTTAGCAGAAGATTATTACTCATTTAAACCTATTTTAGTGAATACATGTGTTTGAGCAAATGTGCTGACTTGTATTTTTTTTAAGGGTGTGAATGACATCTACTGGCTTGGGAAGTCAAGAGTCTTACTGAAGAAAATGATCTCTTTAACAGAGTTTGAAAATGTGGAAATTTCATTGGAGAAACCACCATCTAATTCAGTGTACTCCAGACTGTTTGGTTACAGAAAGCTGCACTGTCTAGCTATGTTCAATTACTCTCACATTTAATCGTCACTGCTTTTTCTTTTTCTTTTTTATAACTGGGTATCTAATCAAATACCTGCGTCTACAAAAATATAATGTATAAGGTAATAATTGTATATATATATATATATATATATATATATAAAATTTTACAAAATCCTTTAAAAAGTGTATTAACTCTGATATATTTTTAATTTATTTCTTTTAAACAATTTCTTTTAAATAGATACTCTTATTTGAGTAGATACTGTTTTTAATTTTATAGTTAAACTGTATGTTTATATATATCTACCAGGAACATTGTTAGGAAAATATGGGCCTTCCAGCAGAATTTGAACCTGCATTCCTTATTTTTCTAAAAAGATTTCTATATTATTCAGGCCAGTAGATATAAATAACAAGATATAGCAACAGTTTTAAATGCACGGACAGATGGTAGATTTGTAAATCTACAAAATAGATTCTGATAAGAAAAAACTTCCTGGCCTGATACAGTAACCCAATTTTTTTAACAGTAGATGCAGCATATATATTGTTTAATTATAAAAAGCAGGACATCTACTAAAATAAACGTGCCTGTTGAAAATAATGTTTAAATGCACGTACATATATATATATATATATATATATATATATATGTATATATGATGATTACATTTTAAGCGTGAAACAGACTACTGTTTCTTTATATTGACCTCAATGTCAACTTATTTATATTTACACACACACACACTCACACTATCCCTGATATAAAGCAGTTAAATTCATAAATATAGCATACCATATATATATATATATATATAAACTTTTCCTTACACCTAATGGTGTGTAGGGCAGCATTTTTGCTGTTTCCATAACAAACTGTTTTTTTTATGGGACAGGAGGAAGGTGATTTTCTAAGCGTAGCTTAGACATAACGCACAGCCAATAGTAGGGGGCACTCAGTGAGAATCGAATTCACTACTCAGTTATAATGATTCTAGCAAGATGAGCTTGCTAACCATTACACCACACCGAGGTGCCTAGCTTGCTAACCATTACACCACACCGAGGTGCCCAGAGGTAGAATCGCCGACTGACGCCAATTCTGTCGGGTTTCAATCCTGGGTTAAAAACAATCAGAGTCTAATCATACTGATGACCTGTGATACAGCGAAACAGATCTGTCTGCGGATGACTATATATATATTCAAATGAACAAAACCAAAGAAAGTAATTGCAACATTCAAAATATTAATTTAAAACAGTGTTCAATAGAAAAATAGAGCAATGTATATTTATTATTATTAACTTAGAACATGTGCAAACTACAAATTACTAAAACATTGTACATTTTGTTTCAAATGTTGAAACATAATGTACAATTTTGTAGTAGTTTGTAGTTTGCACATGTTCTAAAGTAAGAATTAATAATATATATATATATATATATATATATATATATATATATATGCTTAAGAAGTGACTGTAATTTAAAGCTATTTTAATCACTGTTCTGTAATTGATTCTCATATCTCGAGACGTAGAAATTTCTGTGTCGTAATGCACATTTAATTCATAATTATATGATTATATATATATATATATATATATATATATATATATATATATATAATCATTTCACCCCATGCAAAGCAATAAAGTCACTACGATGTAAGGGGTTACTGAGTGTGAAAAAATAAGAAATAAAGGAAAACATTATTAAGGAATGAGAACAATAAAACAGTAATCAACTATAGAACTATATACTAATTTAACTATAGCATTATATACTAATTTAAGAGTAGAAGAGTAATCAATAGGACAGTAGATAGTAATTGACATTGCATTTAAATTTTTGAAGATTAATGGTGATTGGAAAGCATGGAGCCAGAAGAGAATTCTATAAGCAAGCATAGAACTTAGAGTTGCATCTGGCCATTTTAATTGTACATCGATGAGACCTTGTTGCCAATCGAGTCTGTTAAGTGCCATATGGGATACACACTTTGGACGATCATGTCTCGAAAGAGACATGACCGATTGGGCAGAAGATTATCCCGCAGTAGTTTGCCATTGCTTTCTGCGGTTGACTGGTTGCCAGCCAAGGGTATTTGTGTCTAAGCGAATGCAAGGAATTCAACTAGAATTCGAACTTGGCTCCCTGATTTGTCATTCTGAGTCAATATCCACTGCATCACCACGCACATACTCAGTACTGTGCTGAAGTTCATGAAGTCTATGTACGACAAAGAAGAGTTCATCATAATAATTACCATGAAAGCATTTATAGAAGAGGCACAATGAATCCATGTTACAAGGATGGAAAAGTGACTAAAGTTGAAGGTCACGACTAATAATATTGCTGAATATTCTTTCAGTTGTATTCATTTGATTCATTTATGTGCAAATGCCCTTGGAAAAAGTATTAATCTATACCTTCTCCCTCTGGCTATGGGTTAAATAGCAGGACAAATTGGGTTCTATAGCATTGGTTGGCAACAGGTCTACTGTGGAATGTAACCTGTTGCGGAAAAATCTTCTGCCTAGTCAGTCATATCTCAAAAAAGACATGATTACTCAAGCGTATATCATGTCTGGCAATTACATAACTGACTGAATTGTTAGAAACATAAAGCTTCTATTGGATATTAAGTAGGGGATCGGTTTTCTATTGTCATACAGTAATAAACTGATCCCCCTTGAATTAGTAGACATTAATATAATGGGAAATGAATACAATTAATGCTTCTATTGAACCTAAAGTGGGGGATTGGTTTTCTACTGTTATGCAGTAAGAAACTGATCCCCTTAGAATTAGTACACATTAATATAATCTGAAACAAATACAGTTAAAGTTTCTATTCGACTTAATGTGGGGAATCTATTTCAATTATTATGAAGTAATAAGCTCATCCCCACCAAGTTACTACTTATTAATATAATAATCTCATCTCTCTCTGGCTATGGGTTGTATAGCAAGACATATTGAGTTCTGTTGCCTTGATTGGCAACCAGTCTACTGCAGAAAGTAATGGCAACCTGCTGTGGAAAAATCTTCTGCTCAGTCATGTCTCTTTCAAGACATGATTGCCCAAGTGTGTATCAAGTACGGCACTTAACTGACTGACCCATTAGTCATCTGTTTTGTAAAGTGTGATTTTCAAAATGAGTATTTCTTTTCCCATCGGCACTCCTGGGCAAGAAAAAATAAACGAACATACCCAAGAGGCAGTGAGAACTTTCTTTCCCCACAGTTTCTACATAAAAAGAAAAAAACAGAAGAAATGGTCTATAGTAGAAACCCAGGGATTTCTATATTGTGTCTTATTGATATTATCGACTTGCTTGGTGGGTAAGGGGTTCTAGGCATAGCTTAGATGTGTCACAAAGGGGAAGTATGGGGTTCTTAGTGAGGATTGAACTCAGTATTCAGTCATAATTTATCTAACAAGACCAGCTTGTTAACCAATACACCATGTCAAAGTGTCCAAATATAGTGATTTTTTTAAGAGAAACTTAGCTGTGGCATAAAGTCAAAAGTAAAGAGCACTCAGTGAGGCTCAAACTCGCTATTCAGTTGTAATTGATCTAATGTAACAAGCTTGTTAACCATAATACCATGTTGAAGTGCCCTAGTGATTTACTTAGATGTGGTACAAATTCAAAAGTATAGATAGAGGACCCAGTTTGGCTTGCACCCCATTACACAACACTGAAGTACTTTCACCTGACCTAATAAACTGATTAATAAAATATATATATATATATATAATGGAATTTAACAGAAATCTGCGAAAGTTGCATTAGTCAGCATATTTGTATTTTATTTGTTTTAACATTAGAAAATAATGTTAAAAAACAAAATTTCATTTATGTGTATATGTGTGTGTGTGTGTGTATGTGTGTGTATATATATATATATATATATATATATATATATAATTAACTATTGTAATAATCAACCATTTAATTATGTGTTGAATTTTCCTCTCAGTATTTCATATTGCTCTGGAGAATATATATTGAGCTCTTTATTTTTATTTATTTAATATTTTATTTCTTATCATATTAGAACATGTGAAAAACTATAAACTACTACAAAATTGTACATTTTGTTTTGAGATTGAAAGAACAATGTCTCATCAGGTAGTTAACAATGATGGTAATAAACGTTTTCATTTTTTTTAAAAATTGTTTTAAGGATAACACTTCTCTTTATATTTGTAATTTTTGTTTTTTTTATGAGGTAAAAAGATATTAAAAAAAGAAAGGAGAAGAGAAAAAATAAGATGAGAAATCAAGAAAAGGGAAAGAAAAAGGAAAAGGAAAGATACAAAAGAAATAGAAAGTGAAGAGAAAAATAAGTGAGAAAATGTAGAAAGGGACGAGCCAATGGAAATAGCTAAAAGAGAAATTTTAAATTTGGGGCAGAAATAGGTTGCAGACAGACATTGACATAAGTTACAATGTTGTGGCTCAAATCTTTTGGCATTTAAAAAAAAATGATAAAATCCCAAACACAGACAGAAAGATTATTCATAAAATATAAAATAAAGGATATTAAAAAAAAAAGCGATACAAAGATATTAATTAGATATTTAATATTTTATATTAATTAGATAAAAATATTTTGATTATCCTCTCCAATTTTGTGGGTTTGTGATTTTTTTCTATATGTATATTTTTTAAGCTACGCCATTCAAACTTTCTAGGGACACATATCTACAGGGAAGCCAGGTCGACACATACTTTTTGAGTTTAAGTTCAGTAATTTTCCCTTTCGCGCTTTTTGGCAAATGGAGCTGATTGTTTACATTTGCTCTGTAAAACATCTAAGATGGTTGCTGATTTTTTTTAATAATTGTGTCACCCCAAGCAAGGCATTTTACTGCCACTGTTGTGCAGGGGGTTACATAGGAGGAATATTATGAGGAGTGATAGGTTGCAGGGGGTGTCAGGAAGAGAGTAGGAGAGGGAAGAGAATACTTATAAGAGTGGGGTGGACAAAGAAAAAAGCATGAGAGAGAAGATGTAAGTTAGTGAGACAGGAGATGACTATTGACTTTACATTTTAAATTCTTGGAGATTGTAACTGTCGGGAAAGCAAGTATGCAGAAGGGAATCCCACTGGCGGGAAGTGCAAGAAAAGAGGCTGCTGGAGTAGAATTTGCATTTACAATTTATTGTTTTCACAGTAAAAGGGTGGGACCTAGTTGCTAATCTTGTGGCTTGAGGAAATTCGTATACAGGGGGTACAAGTGAGCTAAGTTCATCGGAGCAGAAGCCATGAAAGTATTTGTAGAAGAGACACAGGTAAGCCACACTGCGTCGGTGAGAAAACGACTGTATTCTAGCTGCGAAGTTGGAACCGATCACATTACAGATTCTCTGTTGGATTCGGTTGAGGACACCGAAGTGGATAGCAAGAGCACCGGACCAGATATGGCACCAATACTCAATGCATGGGCGGATGGTAGACTTGTATATGTGCAGGATTGTTTCAGATGGGAAAATTTTCCTGACCCTCCACAGAGAACCGACTTTCTTAGCAGCGAATTTAGCTATGGATTCTGTATAGTCATTCCACTTGAGATCTGATGTGAGAGTTCATCCAAGGAGACGCAGTGTTTTACTTTCAAGGAGAGAAGCCTGCTCCGTGTTAATGGGCGGGAGGAACGATTGTCTGTGGTAGTTATTAGATAGCAGCTTCATTTTGGAAGCATTAAAATTTACAAGCCATTTCTTACCCACGCCCACCACAGATTGGAGGTCCTTTTCAAGCTTGGCAGAGAGGTTTGCTTTTTCAGCCTCGGTAGATTTTTGATCGAGACGAGAGTAAACCGTAGTATCATCAGCATATGTGCCCACTTGGGATCTTATTACATCAGGGAGATTGTTAATATAGATAATGAAAAGTGTAGGACCTAGAATAGAGCCTTGAGGAACACCTGCATTCATGTGATAGTATTGGGATGCTTGTCTGTTCAATACTACCCTCATTGTATGGTTTGAAAGGAAGGAGTGGATTAGGTCAAACAATTTTCTAGTTATACCATAGCCCTGCAGCTTGCATAGAAGGCCAGCATGCCAGACTTTTTCAAATGCTTTGGAGATGTCAAGGGCGACAGTTCAAGCTTGGCCGTTTTTGTTGAGGGCCTGGTGTATGTACTCAGTGATGGTCGTGAGCATATCAGCATTAGATCTGGTGAAGCAGAAGCCATATTGTTTGTCAGAGAAGAGTCTGTGGGCTGTGAGATGTTGTGTCACCTTGGCGTTGATGATGGCTTTGAACACTTTGCCAAAGATCGGTAGGAGGCTGATAGGGCGGTAATTAGTGGAGTCAGAGGGTTCTTCAATATTTTTATATATAGGAACCATGGAGGAGGATTTCCAGCAGGCAGGAAAGCAGGAAGCAGAAAGTTATAGAGTTTAGAGAGAAGAGAAGAGAGTTCAGGAGCACATTTCTTTAGGAAAATGATGGGTAATCTGTCGCCACCAGTCGTCTTATGAGGGTCAAGCTCAGAAATTATGTTGGAGACCACCGAGGGAGTAATTAGTATGTCAGCCATTGGGCCTGGGTTTGAAGAGGGAAGTGGGGTACAGATACTCCAGACGAGTCCAGTGTCGAGTTAGTGGAGAATCTGCAAGCAAAGCACTCAGCCTTGTCTGTTGAAAAGGTGAGGACCTCAAATTCGTTGATTAGAGGGAGGATTGAGGGCTTACTGCTGTTCAGCATGCTTTTACAGAGCCTCCAGTAGTCTTTGGAGCCGAACTTACAGGATGCTATGCGGTGCTTCATTTTGGCTGCAAACATCAGCTCCTTTAAGTTCCTTCTTGCATTCATTACATCACAGAAATCAAATCACACGTGTCAAACGTGACTAAAATATTTTTTATTAAAAAAATGAGCCTTTATATTTAATTTTTATTACAACCTTTTAAAAATTCATTTGGTCAACAAAACAATATGAATATTTTATCTCGTAATTTTGAAACAAAAGAAATATTTAGAAAAAAAGTGTTTTTTCAAAGAAAAACAAAATATGTAAAAAAAATGCGCCAATAATTTAATTATTTAAGTTTTTTTTTCAGATTTAATATTTCATACTTCAGAAAATAAAATTAAAAAAAATAAAGCTTTTTTTTGCTAAATATTTAATGCAGGAAAGCAACTGTCTGTAATTTGTGTAACATTAATGTAACTTTTTCTTCTAAAATAAAATGTCGACATTTTTAAATATTTTTCGAAAATTTCTGAACTGAGAGTGTAATAGTTTTTATATTTCTAATTTCTGTAAAACAAAATAAATAATTTTTATTTTTATGTTAAATTCATTTAGTCAACAAAAAATGTAAATATTTTCCCCCGTAATTTTGAAACAAAAACAAATGCAATGTTGTTTACAATGTCACACAAAACATCAAATCACGTTTATGTAAAACAAAAAAAAATAGATATTTTTAATGGAATTTTTTAACAATTTTGAAACAACAATTTTTTATGTAATTATTTTTTATATAACCGAGTTTTAAAGGAATTTATATATCTAATCCTCTCATTAGTATCTTCTCCTGCTACTAAAATGTTCTGAGAGTCACGGTCAATGCTGGGCTATGATGCAGTGTATATATATATATATATATATATATAATTTCTGGCCTACTGCATTTATTAGTAAAAGTGTTTGATATCAGAGACAGAGCAAATGTAGATATAAAATTGGACACTGACGTTAACATCAAGCAGCTGCAGTCTGTTTTATGTTTGAATGCAATCTTCAGGCCACATGTGTTGTTTTGTATTAATTATTTATATATTCTTGTCAATGGTGAATTATGGATAATAAATTTTATCATATTATCGTAATGGTTACTGGGTGGTTGTGGCATAATGCACCATTGACCAGCAGATATTTGAGCCAAAACACAAAATACATGGCCTGAAGATTGATTTCAGGCATGATAGATTACCACCACTTGGTGTGGACTTCAGTGTCCACACACACACATATGTGTGTCATTCGACATAAAAATTTATTGTAAACAATCAGATCAGTAGATATAAATATATAATACTGTTTATTTAAAAAAAAAACAGAATATCGGCTTAAATAAGAGTATCGATAAAAAATAATGTTCAAATAAATCATTTCAAATTGTTGGTTGTTTATAAACAAGTTTCATTAATCTTCGTTAGTTTCTGTAACATGTTTACACTTGTTGACATTATGATACATTTCAGAGCAGATATGGTTATTGCAATAAATTGAAAATTGTGTTATATAGGCTTGATTCAAACCTCATTTAGACTGATGGTTATTCGTGGTCGAGAGGTCTAAGACGTGCCAGATCATATATATATATAATATAATTTTATGGTTATGTATCGATTTTACATTGCGACATGGAAATTTCTATGTTTCAAGATAGGTTCTCATCATCAGGCAATATTGATGTTGTTGTGCAGATGGTTTACATTTAAATGACAAAATCTTTTGGTTTGCTGTGAATGTAAACATTCACAGGAGAACCTTTCTTGAAACATAGAAATTTCCATGTCGCAATGTAAAATTGATGCATAACTATATAATTATATGATATTAAGCTCTATAATACTCATTATATTGAGCACTGTTTATAATAAAATAAATGCCAGAGTACTCAAAATAAAAAAAAAAACCTTGAGTCCTATTCAACTGGAATTATATATATATATATATATATATATATATATATATATATATATGCATATATATATATGAAAACTAAATACATCATCTAAAGTGGTTACAAATTATAATTCATTTCGGTAAGCTTATTTCATCATACTATGGTTTGTTTTTTTTTGGTATAAATTTCCTCAGGACATCAAAAAAAAAATTTTTTTCAAAGAAAGGTAATTCAGGTAGTATGACCCGGAATATAAATGTCTTGTTTTATCGTGTAAGGTCACCAAGGTTAGATGAGAAAGAGTTCATTGGCCAGAAGGAGTGACTATATATATATAAGTACAAAAAGTTTGTTACTTTAACTGAGCAGGTTTATACTAGCATTTCATGAGGACACCATTATGATGTTTTCACTTGTCAGGGGGGCAAACTAGCCCTGAAGATGGCGAACATCATTTTGGTGTCCTCACGAAACTTTGAAGTTGGCATGAACCTGCTCAGTTAAAGTGACAAACTCTTTGTGCTTATCATCGCTCTATTTCCACCAAAATATTGAGCACTTTATGAAAAAAAATCAGTAACATCACTGTAGCAACAACAACCTTGGCGCTAAACATTATCACAACTCAACAGTACCCTCCAAAATATTGAACAGCAAGGCCAATTCCTTTGTTTATGTTCACTGAAAACATCTGGGTTTAGGATCAAAAGATGAATATGAATTGAATTCAGAATTTCAGTTTTTATTTCTTGATATCTACATTTAGATGTGTTAAACAGCTTAGAATATACAACCTTTTAATCAGATCACTCCATTTCTAAGTGAGCAAAAGTAAAGGAACAGATGATCTTAAAGTAAACAACCTTCAATATTTGGTTACATAACTCTTCCTTGCAATAACTGCACTTAGCCTGCAACACATTGATAACACCAAATTGTTATGCTTTTCATTTGTGATGATTTTCCAAATATTTAATGCAACCTCTTTAAGTTCTTGTTCGTTTCTGGGTGTTTTTTCTCTCAGTCTTTTTTTTAGATGAAATCATATCAACTTTTTTCCCCTGATGAAATCCTCAGTTGTGCTGTCAGTATGTTGTGAGTCATTGTCCTGTTGCATGATAAGCTTTTCCTGATCAGTTTGGATGCATTTCTCTGTACATTGACAGACAAAATGTTTTTGGAGATTTCTGAAACCATTCTGTTGCTACCATCATGAGTTACATTATCAATAAATATGAATGAAACCTGTTTCAGAAGCAGCCATGTAAGATCCAACAAAGAGACTGCCTCCACCATGCTTCACAGATGAGCTTGCATGCTTTGGATCATAAGCAGATCCTTTCTTTCTACACACTTTGGCTTTTCAATTATTTAATCTTGGTCTCATCAGTTGATAAAACTTTCTTTCAGAACTTTTGTTATTTATCTCTGTACTTTTGTGCAAATTCCAAACTGGCCTCTCAATTCTTACTGCGGATGAGTAACTTGCATCTTGTTGTATGACCTTATATTTCTGCTCTTAAAGTTTTCTTCAAACAAAGGATTGTGAACACTTCCTCCTTCACAGTGAAGATTCTCAATGATGTTACCGACTGTTGCTTTGGGCTCCTTTATCACAACTCTCACAACATTTCTGTCATCAACTGCTGTTGTTTTTCTAGACCAAATTGTTTTATCTATTGCTCTAGTTGTTTTTACTTTTTCAGAGCATTCCAAATTGTATTGGCTATACCCAATGTTTTCGAATGGCTCTGATCAAATTTTCTTCTTTTCACAGCTTCAAAATGTCTTGCTTTTCTCACATAGACAGCTCTTCTATTTTCATGTTGGCATATTCTTTTTAATAAGAAATGTAATCTTTATAACTAAAACCCAACGGTAAAACCAAGTGCAGTTATTTAAAATTATTTAATATTTAAAAAGAAATAATGTTAAAAGGGAATACCTGGGCAGCAAGAAACACATGTCAGTCACATGTTCCAATAGGTTTAGCCACTTGAAAAATGGGTGGGTTCAAACAAAAGGTGGTATGTCCTAAGTTGTTTAATATGTCTAAATGTAAATACCAAGAAATAAAAGCTGATATTTCTGAAATCTTGTTTTATATTCATTTTTATTTTACATCCAAATGTCTTCAGTAAACAGCATAAGCAGAAGAACTGGCCTTGCCATTCCAATAATTTTGGACTGTACTATATATATATATATATATATATATATAAACAGAAAGTAACATGTAGGTAAAATCCAAAATGAGATCCTATTAATATTAATCTTATTAATATTAAAAATTATCCAGGTAGATGGCTTGATTATCTATTTACAGAGTCAAATATGCATAGTTTTTCAAATAAAACTTTGAAAATCACATGTTGTATGATTATTCCTTGAGGAATACTCACTTCGTCAGTGACTAGATTTATTATGGAAAACTCTAGAAATTCAGACATTGGAAGTTCACTTGAAAATATGGAAAAAGAAAAGAAATAAGAAAGAACAGTTGGAGGGGGAGTTAAAAGAGAGAGAGAGAGAGAGTAGATAATGTGAGAAGGTAAGTGTCTAGATGTTGTCATAGAGGGTAGGGAGGAAGTGGGTGGGAAAACAGATGGTGAAATGGATTCAAATTCAATCAATGAGGAGGACAGTTAAAGATTACATATATGTGAAGTCAAAATTTAGCTGTCACAGGAACAGAATTGGGGAAAGGGAAACGGGGAAGAGAGGGAAAAAAGAAAAGTCGGGGAGACAGGGAAAGAGTTAAAGGAGAGGGGGGTGAAACAAGGAAAAATGAAAAAAAAAGAAAATAAAGAAAGAGAGAAAATATGAAAAAACTGAACTTTGTTAGACAAACATCTGTGACAAGTGCTAGCCAAGAAGAGGAAAAAGAAAGGTACACATATATATATATATATATATATATATATAACATGGAAAAAAATAGAGAAAGTAGGGAATATGACATAATATTCAGCTTTTACAAAGGCTTTACAAACATTTTGTTTTAACTTTTTTTCTGTTTAAAATAATATGATCTGATTATTGTTGAGATTAAAATTAAATTAATTTAAAATAAATTCTACCACTAGAATAATAGTGGAGAATGGAAAAAGAAATATTATATTGGTAAGGGGTATAAATAGGGAAATATAGGTAAAAAATATATTGCAATTTTTTTTTTAAATATGTCTAGAAAAATATAATAATACACTAAAACAAAAAAGATAATTACCTAAAACAGAGAAAATCAACTGCTGCAGAGAATTTTAAAGATATAAATAGTTGTAGTGAAAATCAATGTTCCCTGAAGTTGCCTCAATATATTAATAAAGCAATTGATATGATTGAAGTACTAAAGTTTCAAATGAAAAAAAGTACGCACACACACACACACACACACACACACACACACACACACACATATATATATAGATAGATAGATAGATATATATATATATACCCATACTTGTATAGAAATAACCAAACATAAGAGATTATAACTGATAAGAAGAGGAACGATATTAAAATAAGGAATTTGGAAAATTAATATTTAAAAAAAATTAAATTATATAAGTAAAAATTAATATAGACAAAATATTTTAATGGAAGAGCTAAAGTAGAAATAGGTGCATTTTTATCTATATATATATATATATATATATATATATATATATATCTGTGTGTGCATACAGGCATATGCGTACACACATAAACAAGAGTACATGTGTAGCTATGTAATTAAGTACATACCTACATACATACACCCATATCCATTGAAAAACACACGTTTTTCTATGCATTCATATATATACATACATACATTTACGCATACATAGACACAGGCACACACAGATACATACACATTCATAGAAAAGAAATAGATTAATAAATAATAAATCATAAGCTAGGAAGTGAAGGCTTAGGGCTGTCGTAAAAGGGGCTTTAAGAATTAGGGCTTAGAGAATCAAGAGATATTAAGTAGTTAAAAAGAAATAAAAGTTTTAGGTAGAGGAAATAATTCAGGGATTAGAAAAATAAATTTAGAATTAATTATTGGTTGATATCCAAAGGATAGAATCAGAAAAGGTAAGTGCTTAAAAGAGTTTGATCGAAATGGTTGTTTTAATTAATACAATCGTGATTAAGAAGAGAGAAGGAAAGCTTCTATCAGACAGAAATTAGTTTTGGATTTACTTTTAGTGAAGGTTTTATCTTACAATTTAAAATTTAGATTTGTGGCGGCATTTCTTTATGAATTTATGTAAATTTAAAAGCAGATTTTGCTTAGGATATTTTATTATTTTAATTTTTTCAACTATATATATATATATATATATATATATATATTTTTTTTTTTTTAATCATATCACCCTGAGCAGGGCGGTAACGCCACTGATGTGCCGGGAGCTACGTAAGAGTGAAAAGATTGGAAAAGAGAAAACCGGAAACCATATCCTAAACAGGGAACAAGGCATGAGCCTCTACACCTATTCAATAGACGTGGGTGGAGTGTGAACTGGGCGATAGTTTAGTCTATCTACTCCAATTGAAAAAAAAAAAAAGAAGAAAAGTGAAAAGATTGGAAAAGAGAAAACCGGAAACCACATCCTAAACAGGGGAAAAGAGATGAGCTTCTACACCTGTTCAATAGATGTGGATGGAGTGTGAACCGGGCGATAGTTTAGTCTATCTACTCCAATTAAAGTTTAGTCTATCTACTCCAATATATATATATATATTTTTGTTTTTTTGTTTTTTCTCAGGTGGGACTTGACTTTACACCTCGCTTCTGCAAATCTGATGAAGAGAAGAAAATGCAAAGAAATGTACTCATCAAACAGGTAAACGTTTATGAAGATTAGTGAAATATATTTTTTTTATCTCCATCAAATGTATAAGCATAATTAGAAAGGGTCCTACCAATCTATGACCATGGTTTACAGTTTATTTTCTTAAATAAAATTTTGTATTTTTTTTCAAATAAAAGATGAAATTTCAGTAGCTTCAGTGTATTTGCATGTATTTTTCAATCTTTCTCCCCTGTAGCTCTTGCTACCAAAAAGTCCAAATTTACATTTGTCTGTCCACAATAAATTTTTTTTTTGTTGTGATTTTTGGGTGGTTCTGTTTTTGTTTTTTTGTTTTTTATAGTATGTTTTTTGGTATATTTTTTCTTTTTGGTATTTTTTTGGTGTGTTTTTTTTTTGTTTTCTTTCACAATATATTTTCTTGTCTGTCCATACGTAACTGGTAATAAACACGTTATCTTTCAACAAGACAAAGGCTAAAACATTCTTCCAAATTATGTCACAATTACCTGGACTAAAATGAAAAAAATTGCTTATTATCACTTGACGAAGCTGGTTTAGACATGCAAGGGATTGGTATATAATGAATACCAGATTTAAGACCGCAATGACATAGTGTAAATTTCTATATATATCAAATAAATACAAGATTCCAAGCAAGTCATAGTAAGTGACAAAAGAAAAATATCAGTTGGCTGGTATTTCAATAGCATGATAATATTTGTGTATTATTTCCACAGAATGATGGTTTAATCAACTCTATTTGGTTGAATTTGAACTGACCATCTCTTGCAATATCTCTTTCTTCCATCATCTTTCTAGCAGCAGGGCTTGTTTTAGTCCAAGCATATTATTCAAACTGCCATTTAAATTTCTTGCTAACTTCTTATCCCAAAAAAGGACAGGGATTAAGAAGACAGGGGAAATAAAATAACAGGGATTTATAAAGACAGGGCAATAAAAGAACAGGGATTAAAAAGACAGGGCCAAAAAAAAAAAACAGGGATAAAGAAGACAGGACAATAAAAGAACAGGGATAAAGAATATTAGGCAATAAAAGACAGGGATTAAGAAGACAGGGCATTAAAACAGGGATTAAGAAGACAGGACAATAAAAGAACAGGGATGAAGAAGGCAGGGCATTAAAAACAGGGATTAAGAAGACAGGACAATAAAAGAACAGGGATTAAAAAGACAGGACAATAAAGGAACAGAGATTAAGAAAACGAGAAAATAAAAGAATAAGGGGATTAAGAAGACAGGGCATTAAAAACTGGGATTAAGAAGGCAGGACAAAAAAAGAACAAGGATTAAGAAGGCAGGACAATAAAAGAACAAGGATTAAGAAGACAGGGCAAAAAAAGAACAAGGATTAAGAAGGCAGGACAATAAAAGAACAAGGATTAAGAAGGCAGGACAATAAAAGAACAAGGATTAAGAAGGCAGGACAATAAAAGAACAAGGATTAAGAAGACAGGACAATAAAAGAACAAGGATTAAGAAGACAGGACAATAAAAGAACAAGGATTAAGAAGGCAGGACAATAAAAGAACAAGGATTAAGAAGACAGGACAATAAAAGAACAAGGATTAAGAAGACAGGACAATAAAAGAACAAGGATTAAGAAGGCAGGACAATAAAAGAACAAGGATTAAGAAGGCAGGACAATAAAAGAACAAGGATTAAGAAGACAGGACAATAAAAGAACAAGGATTAAGAAGGCAGGACAATAAAAGAACAAGGATTAAGAAGACAGGACAATAAAAGAACAAGGATTAAGAAGACAGGACAATAAAAGAACAAGGATTAAGAAGACAGGACAATAAAAGAACAAGGATTAAGAAGGCAGGACAATAAAAGAACAAGGATTAAGAAGACAGGACAATAAAAGAACAAGGATTAAGAAAAGAGAAGATAATGATTGACATTGTATTTACATTTTGAAGATGACAGTCGGCTGGCAAACCATAAGCTTCCACAAGTGAGTCATTTTTAGAGAAGAAACTGTTAGCATTGAACTTATGTTACATTTAACCATTTAGTTACATCTAATATTGTGCTTAAATTCTTAAAGTCTTGGTAGCATGGAGGAAAGTTCATCAGAACAATTACCTTGAAAGTATTTATAGAAAAGAAAGCTACATTACAGTGGTGGGAAATTGAGTGATGGCAAGATTTCAGGCCAGGATCAATTGCAGATTATTCTTTGGACTTTATTAAGAATCTCAGCAGGAGCATCAGACCAGATGTGGCAAGAATACTTAATGCATAGATAAATGGCAGACTTATAAAAATGCTGAAATTGCAAGTACAATTCAGTCCGTATTAGTCAAGACTTGTTCTAAGCAACCCTAGAATTCATCTCAGTATTATTGGTTGATTTATACTAATGTAATTGGCTGTGTCATGTGTCATCTGCCATCAGTCACTGTATATCAAGTCTATTGAGGCTGCTTGCTCCAGGATTTTTTCATTATTGAGGTTTGCTCATCTAGGTGACAAAGATTTCGTCTGGGTCCCACCCATTGATATTGATTGGTAAAGTAGTACCTTCCAGCAGACAAACTGCTTTGGATCATTAAAACATGCAAGCCACCCCATCATGTCAAGGCACCTAATCATGGGACAGAAGAAGAAAGTACTGTAATTAATGATTTGTCATGTTTTCATTTTGATTAAAGCTTGAATTCATTTCTCTTGAAGGTCGAACTTGCAAAGAAATACAATTTGCCTTTGTAAGTATATAACTCCTTTGATGTAAGTAAATATTTTTTGTTTTAAATTCGAATTACTCAATCCAATGATGTTCCAGAAGGTGTCATTTTAGCAGTTACTTTTAACACTAATTTTGCTAAGGATGTATTTGTGTTTTCAGAATAAAAAAAAAGGAATTTTTCCCCTGTATGTTCAGATATCGTGACTAAATGAAATATTTTTTGTAAGATCACAGGTCAATAAAGAGAAAAGGAAACGTTTTAGGAAAAGAAATGAAATGATTTCTAATAAAAAAGAGTTTTAGAATTTATAGAAGCCACTTACTTGTCATCTGACAAACTTCATAGTTTGTGCTTCCCTATATTTATTTGATGGCCTTTTGCATGCCAGATCGACTAATTTCTGACAAGCAACCACATGCCAGAGTGACTGGATGCATGGTAGCCACCCTCGTGTCAGGACAAAGTTCAGTGTTTGGGCTTCACTGTTTTGTTGGTGGCCATTTGTGGGCCAGATTGAATAATTGTCCTGTTTTCTTAATCCCTGTTCTTTTATTGTCCTGTCTTCTTAATCCCTGTTCTTTCATTGTCCTGTTTTCTTAAAGCCTGTTCTTTTATTGTCCTGTTTTCTTAATCTCTGTTCTTTTATTGTCCTGTCTTCTTAATCCCTGTTGTTTTATTGTTTTGTCTTCATAATCCCTGTTCTTTTGTTTCCCTTTCTTAATCTCTAATCTTTATTTGCATGTTTTCTTAATCCATTTTCTTTTATTGTCCTGTTTTCTTAATCCTTGTTATTTTATATTCTTTTTTTAATCCCTGTTACTTTGTTTCCATGTTTTCTTAATCTCTGTGCTTATATTGTCCTATCTTATTAATCCCAGTTTTTTATTATCCTGTCTTCTTAATCTCTATTCTTTTGTTGCTCTCTCTTCTTCATAACTGTTTTTATGTCCCTGTTTCCTTAATCTCTGTTCTTTTATTGCCCTGTCTTCTTAATCCCTGTTCTTTTATTGTCCAGTTTTTTTAATCCCTGTGTTTTGATCCCAGTTTTTTTATTGTCCTGTCTTCTTAATGCCTGTTCTTTTGTTGTCTTGTTTTCTTAATCCCTGTTCTTTTATTGTCCTGTCTTCTTAATCCCTGTTCTTTTATTGTCTTGTTTTCTTAATCCCTGTTCTATTATTTCCCTGTCTTTTAATCCCTTTACTTTTATTACCCTGTCTTTTTAATCCCTTTTTTTTATTACCCTGTTTTCTTAATCCCTTTTTTTATTGCTCCGTCTTCTTAAGACCTGTTCTTTTCGTTTTCCTAATCCCTGTTCTTTTATTGCCCTGTCTTCCTAAATCCTGTTCTTTTATTGCCCTTTCTTCTTAATATCTGTTTTATGTTTCCCTGTTTTCTTAATCCCTATTTTTCCTTAATCTGTCTTTTTAATCCCAGTTCTTGTATTGTCCTGTCTTCTTAATCCCAGTTCTTGTATTGTCCTGTCTTCTTAATCCCTCTTCTTTTATTGTCTTGTCTTCTTAATCTTTGTTTCTTTTTTCTCATTCTTCTTAATCCTTGTGTTTTGTTGTCATGTCTTAATCTTTTTTTTGTTTCCCTGTCTACTTAATCCCTGTTCTTTCATTGTCCTGTTTTCTGAATCCCTGTTCTTTTATTGTCCTGTTTTCTTAATCCCTGTTCTTTTATTGTCCTGTTTTCTGAATCCCTGTTCTTTTATTGTCCTGTCTTCTTAATCCCTGTTCTTTTATTGTCCTGTTTTCTGAATTCCTGTTCTTTTATTGTCCTGTCTTCTTAATCCCTGTTCTTTTATTGTCCTGTTTTCTTAATCCCTGTTCTTTTATTGTCCTGTCTTCTTAATCCCTGTTCTTTTATTGTCCTGTTTTCTTAATCCCTGTTCTTTTATTGTCCTGTCTTCTTAATCCCTGTTCTTTTATTGTCCTGTTTTCTGAATTCCTGTTCTTTTATTGTCCTGTCTTCTTAATCCCTGTTCTTTTATTGTCCTGTCTTCTTAATCCCTATTGTTTTATTTTCCTGTCTTCTTAATTTCTGTTGTTTTATTGTTTTGTCTTCTTCATCCCTGTTCTTATGCTTCCCTTTCTTAATCTCTAATTTTCATTTGTATGTTTTCTTAATCCATGTTCTTTTATTGTCCTGTTTTCTTAATCCTTGTTATTTTATATTCTTTTTTTTAATCCCTGTTACTTTGTTTCCATGTTTTCTTAATCACTGTGCTTTTATTGTCCTATCTTATTAATCCCAGTTTTTTATTATCCTGTCTTCTTAATCTCTATTCTTTTGTTGCCCTCTCTTCTTCATAACTGTTTTTTGTGGCCCTGTTTCCTTAATCCCTGTTTTTATATAATCCTGTCTTCTTAATCTCTGTTCTTTTGTTTCCCTGTTTTCTCAATCCCAATTCTTTTATTATCTGTTTGTTTTTAATTACTGTCTTAATTATCCTTGTTCTTTAATCTTCCTGATTTCTTAATCCCTGTTCTTATATTATCCTGTCTTCTTAATCTCTGTTCTTTTGTTTCCCTGTTTTGTTAATCCCAATTCTTTTATTGTCCTCTTTTCTTAATCCCTGTTCTTCTATTGCTCTGTCTTCTTAATCCCTGTACTTTTATTTTCCTGTATTCTTAATCCTTGTTCTCTTATTGCTTTGCCTTCTTAATCCCTATTCTTTTATTGTCCTGTCTTCGTAATCTCTATTCTTTTATTATCCTGTCTTCTTAATACCTGTTCTTTGGTTTCCCTGTCTTCTTAATCCCTGTTCCTGTATTGCCCAGTTGTCTTAATCCTTGTTTTTTTATTGTTCTGTCTTCTTAATCCCAGTTCTTTTATTGTCTTGTCTTCTAATCCCTGTTTCTTTGTTCCCCTTTTTCTTAATCCCTGTTTTTTATTGTCCTGTTTTCTTAATCTCTCTTGTTTTATTGTCATCTTTGTTTAATCCCTGTTCTTTTATTGCTCTGTCTTTTTAATCTCTTTTCTATTATTGCACTGTTTTCTTAATCCCTGTTTTTTATTGTTTTCTCTTCTTAATCCTTGTTGTTTTATTGTCCCTTCTTTTTAATCCCTGTTCTTTTATTGCCCTGTCTTCTTAATCCCTGTCTTTTTATAGTCCTGTGTTTTTAATCCCTGTTCTTTTATTGTCCTGTCTTATTAATCTCTGTTCTTTTATTGCCCTGTTCTCTTAATCCATGTTTTTTTTTTCTTGTCCTGTCTTCTTAATCCCTGTTTTTTATTATCCTGTCTTTCTAATCCCAGTTCTTTCATTGTCTTGTCTTCCTTATCTCTGTTCGTTCATTGCTCTGTCTACTTAATCCCTCTTCTTTTATTGCTCTGTTTTCTTAATCCCTGTTCTTGTATTTCCCTGTTGTCTTAATCTCTTTTTATTTCCCTGTTTTCTTAGTCCCTGTTCTTTTATTGCCCTGTCTTCTTAATCCCTGTTCTTTTATTGTCCTCTTTTCTTAATCCCTGTATTTTTATTGGCCTCTTTTCTTAATCCAAGTTCTTGTAATGTATACTGTTGGCAAAGTGCAGTCACTTTGCTGGATTTTAGACAAAATACTGATATTTTTCAATTCTGTCATGGTCATTGTACACTATTAGATTGTTTATTTACAAGAATAATTTTGGCAAAGTCACTTTAAAAAAAAATCTTTTACAAAAAACATATTTAGAATACTTTTTATCCTGGTTAATAATGGATCACCTTGCTTTTCATTTTTTCTTTTAGGAATGTTCACTCAAGATCTGCTGGAAGACCAACAATTGCATTACTTAAAGAACAAGGTCAGTGAATCCCTCAATTATTGTAATAAAATGTTGGAAAGTTAATCTTGCAGGCCATTGTTAATAAGCTCATTTCATAGAATCTGCATTTTTACAATGCAGATTCTCAACTCTTTAGAATTGGGGCAACACAGTCTTCTTAGAATCATGTCTTTGTAGTTGAGATGATTCCATATTTCCCCACCAGTGCCTAAAAGCAAGCAGACAATACTACCCTTAGGACCAAGCCGATGTCAGACCACCGAAAAAGTTGAATGACAGAAATCATCCCTTATGAAACCAACATAAACATAATCTTGCTAGCTCATTCGATAACTGTGTCATCAAAAGCAGACAAAAGCTGAAAAAAGGGGAAATAAAACAACAATCATAAATGCTTTCATACATATGGAAACTAGTTAGGACTTCATAGAGACTCGAGGTATTATGGTGTCTGTAGTAAGAATGGTAATTAAGAATGTATTGTTTTGATCTGAGGAATACTGTATCATGTTTAGATCAGTGATTGTGGTTAGCCAAGTTTAAGACAAGACAGACTGAAGATCAGCCTCCTCCCATTCCTCATTTTGGCCTTGTGCCACATTTTTGTATTATTTTAAAAAATATTATTTTCATCTATAGTATTTAGACTTTATATATCTAAGTGCAGTACTAAACTGGAAGCTAGGTCTCATCATTTTACACTGCAGATATAACCAGAAGTTCTATGCTGATATTTCCACCCCATGTTTCTTGCCTGTGGAACTCTTGTCTAGTTTCCAAGCTAACTTTGATCTTTAAAAATTTAAATGTAATGTCAACCATTATCTTCAGTCTTCTTAATTCCGGGTCTTTTATTGTTCTCTTTCCTTAATTATGTTTTCTTCTTCTCATATTATTATAAGTCCTATGCTAACAGTTTCTTCTCTCGCTTGTAGAACTCTTTTTTGGTTTCTTACTTCCCAGTCAACTTTGATCTTCAAAAATTTAAATCAAATATCAATTGTTATCTTCTGTCTTTTTAATTTCTAGCACTCAGTAACAGTTTGTATCTTAGTGGCTTGCTTGGGGTAAAATGATTAAAAAAGAAAAGACAAAGAAAACACAATCAAAGTCTCCTCCTGGGTGAAAGCCAGTATCAGAGCCTCATTTTTCTCCTTGGTTCTCTGCTCGGCTGCTATTGCCCACCGGAATCAATTCTTCCAGCTTTACTGGAGTGACATGTCTGACTACAATAGGCGCCTTTTTGTCTCTGCTTGCAAAGATTGCAAGCTTGTTCTAAATGATGCTAAGCTGTTGCTTGCAAATAGAATGAAGCAGCGTGTATCATCCTGCAAGTTTGCCTTTAAGGACTACTGGCGACTCTGCAAAAGTGTACTCAACAACAGCAAGTCGCTACTCAATAATTTTGAGGTTCTCACATCCACTGCAGACAATGCTGAGTGCTTTGCTTGCAAATTCTCATAACTCCACACTTGACTTATCTGGAGTACCTACACCCGACTTCCCTCTTAGAACTGAGGTCCAACTGAGTGATGTATATGTAACCCCCTCTATGGTCTCTAACATATTTTGTAAGCTTGATACCCATAAAGCTAGTCAATATAATGGTATTCCAGTCATCATCCTTAAGAAATGTGCCCCTGAACTCTGTCCTGTTTTCTCCAAACTCTGTAACTATTGCCTCACTGCTTGTTGCTTTTCTGCTGGCTGGAAGTCCCCCTTTTTTTTAAAAAACTCTGATCTTCACTGTGACCCTTTTATCGTCCTATAAGTGTTCAAAGCTATTATCAATTCTGAAATGATTCAACATCTCACATCCAACAACTTATTTTCTGACAAGCAGTATGGCTTCTACTTTGCCAGGTCTACTGCTGATATGCTAACAGCCATCACCGAATACATATATCAGGCCCTTGATAAGAATGATGAAGACCAGACTATTGCCCTAGATATCTCGAAAGCATGTGATAGAGTTTGGTGTGGTAAGCTAGCCTTCTGTGCAAGCTATAGGGCTATGGTATAACTGGATGATTTTTTGATTTAACCCAATCATTCCTGTCAAATCCTAAAAGGATGGATGTTCTAAATGGGCATAATTCCAAATCTTTTCATGGGAACATGTATGTCCCTCAAGGCTCTATTGTAGGTCCTACGCTCTTTGTGATATTCATCAATGATTTTCCTGGTGCAGTCAGTTCCCATTTTGGAATTTATACTGATGACACCACCATCAACTTGTGTCAATATGAAATCTACCTGGACTGATAAAGTAGATCTAATCTCTGCTTTTGGAATGGTCTTCCAATCTGTGATGGATTGGGGTAAGAAATGCCTCATAAATTTTAATGCTTCCAAAACAAAGCTGCTCTCCTTTAATAGCCACAAAAAAGCTTTCCTACCTTTACTCATATGAATCACACTAGTCTCTCTGAAAGTAATACACTGTGCCTCCTCGGCCTCAGTCTCTCAACCGATCTCAAGTGGAATGAATATATTGAATCAATAGCTGCATCTACTGCTAAGAAGGTTGGTTTACTCTGCCAAGCCAGAAAGTTTTTCTTGTCAGAATCCATCTTGCACAATTACAAATCTACAATTCATCCATGCATTGAATACTGTTGCCATATCTGGTCAGATGTTTTTGCAGTTCATCTCGGGTTCCTCAACAAAATCCCAAGGAGGATCCGGAATGTAATCGGTCCTGATTTGGCAGCTCAACTTCAGCCACTTTCTCACCAATCGAATGTGGCTTTTCTATGTCTTTTCTACAAGAATTTTCATGGCTTCTGCTCTTATGAGCTTCATTCCATGGTGCCTCGTCCTTGTGAATTTATTAGTGCAACTAGGTTGGCAATTAGGTCCCACCCTTTTACCTTCAAAATAGGCAAACGTAACCACCATTTCTACTCTGGCTGTATCTTTTCTCGCACTTCCCGTTTGTGGAACTCCCTTTCCTGCGCCCACTACCCTGATAGCTACAATCATTAGAAGTTCAAATTCCACATCAATTGCCATCTTCTATCTCATTGACTCCCACCTCTCTCTTACTCCTTCTACAACATCATCTGTACTGTTTTCTTTTCTGTCTTTCCTCACCTTTCATTGTACCCCCTTGTGCACCAGTGGTAGTACTTCCTTGCTTTGAATGTGATGATTATAAAAAAAATCATTCTCTCCTTGTTGATTTTACCAGATGTGACCAGATGCTTATACTCCTTATATACAATATGACTAGATGCCTATATCCCTTTTATACAATATGACTACATGTCTATAGAGTATATCTTGTTTAATTTAGGTGCCAAAAATGTGCTGCTTCATGCCTTTGATGGTCGACCTGCTGTTGCAATGGAAGGCGTAAAGGAAGGTTATTATTTCTCTATTCCACCTTCAATTGTGAGAAGTGAACAGGTGAGAAATTTGATTTTGCAATTTTTGAGCACCATTTGCAATTTTTATTAAAATACTCTTGCCGTTGTTATTTGTTTTAGATACCAAAATTAGAATAATTGATTAGTTTTTGAATTCTCATTAATTGATTGCAGGTTTTTCATATATATCACTTTACCTGTCTCTCATATTTTAATTTACTATCTACCAGTTTCTCGTATTTCAATTTAATATCTACCTGTCTCTCCTATTTTAATTAACTGTCTTCCTTTCTATCTCTTATTTTAATATACTGTCTACCTGTCACTCATATTTTAATTTACTATCTACTTGTCTCTCGTATTTCAATTTTCTATCTACCTGTTCCTCCTATTTTAATTTAGTGTCTTCTTCTCTATCTGTTATTTTAATTTACTGTCTACCTGTCTCACCTATTTTATTTTGCTGTCTACCTGTCACTCATGTTTCAATTTTCTATACACCTGTTTTTTCTGTTTTAATTTACTGACTACCTGTCACTTGTATTTCAATTTTCTATCTACCTGCTTCTCCTATTTTAATTTACTGTCTACCTGTCTCACCTATTTTATTTTGCTGTCTACCTGTCACTCATGTTTCAATTTTCTATACACCTGTTTTTCCTGTTTTAATTTACTGACTACCTGTCACTTGTATTTCAATTTTCTATCTACCTGCTTCTCCTATTTTAATTTACTGTCTACCTGTCTCACCTATTTTATTTTGCTGTCTACCCGTCTCTCCTATTTCATTTAGTGTCCACCTGTCTCTCCTATTTTAATTTACTACCTACTTGTCTCTCTCATCTGTTACAAATTCATTCAATTTTACACTCCTTTTACATTCATACCACATATTTGCACCTATTAGAAGATTTTAAATCTTAAAACTTTACCCACCTCCCCAAAAAATAAATAATGGGTCCTGAAATACAACAGTTATGACAAGGTTATATATTTCAATAACTTATCTTATACTCCAAGTATCAGATAAACTCATTCATATTCACCTGGATTTTTATGTCCACTGAACTATAGGTTGCCATAAACTTGGAAATATACTGAATATATTTTATTAATTAAACTTTGTTTTTAGTAGCTACCTCCACACATTTTTCATACGTAACTTGAAATTGAATTTTTAAAATAAAAAAAAAATTGAAGCTTTAATTTTAGCTTAATTGAAAGCTAAATAATTAAATTTATCATTTCCAGTAAGTAAAATACTCTGGGGTATTTCAAATAAATATTTGTGAATAAGTCCTGAAAGTTTCATTAAAATTTGACAATTATTTGATTTTATGAAAAATTTTCAAATTAATGTTTTTCGCCGAAAAAGCACATTAATTACGTAATAATTAATGTAATATTACGGTTACTTAATATTACATTATCCATGGTAAACTCTGGTAACAATTTGGTGACCTGCTGATTAGAGCCCCCGCTTACCCCGCAATTGCGAGGGCGTCGCAAGTTCCCTAGGGGCTCCGCAAGGCTCCTTGGCTCTGCATATTCATTATAATGAAAAAAAATTAACAAAATAATTATTATGATTAACTGGAAAATTATTATCATACTTGTTTGTTGAAATAGACATCTATCAACCCGTCTCACGCTCTCTCTCTCTCTTTTTAAATATATATATATATATATATATATACATATATAACCTTCTGACGGGGGGGGGGGTGCGGAAAGGCCCCCCCACCACCAAAGAGACCAGCCGCAAATCATTTGTAATAAAAAAAAATGAACTTGTGAGAAAAATAGATTATAGATTTTCTGTTTCAACATCCATAAAAAGTAGCTAAAATTTTTGTTTATTTCATCGAGAGTATGTTATTTTGTTTAAAGTACCATTTATTGTGGGTTCAGTATGTTCGGGGTGGGGGGCACCAGTTGCATTCTGCGGGTGGGGCGCAATGTTGCTATGCACCGCACTACCGCTGATGAAAATCAAATCAAGATTTTTTATTAAAATTTCAAAAGTGTTAGAAAGAATTAAAAATTAAAAAAAAATAATCAAAAATAATTTAGTCTTTCCTCTTAATAATAACAAACATTTTGATGATAAAACTTTGTTTTTATTAATTTTTACTTTTTTACTTCATGCTATGCTGTTTTTTTTTCTGTTTAATGAGTAGAGGTCCCCATTTTTTTGTGGATAGCCATAATAAAACAGATGCTCAGTTTATTTATTAAAAAGTATATTTATTTTCACCTTTAAAAGAATGTGCTTGGTTATTTTTAAAACCACACACACATATATTAGGACCTCGAATAAGTTCTCATTGATTTTTTCATGAAAAGTAATATTTTATTTACAAATTTAGTTAGAAAAATGTCACTGAAAGTATTGTTACTCGCTAGCCACTACTTTTTCCCATCTTTCTGGCGGCATTTGAATTCCACTTCAGAAAAATGACATATCTTTTGAAGGTAAACACAAGTTGACCCATTTTTGGCATCTTCATAAAAATAAAAGTGTTGCTCAGCCAGGCCATGTACCGTTAATCGAAACAAGTGATAATCGGACAAGGCAATGTTTGGTAAATATGGCGGGTGGATTAGGACTTCCGATTTAAGTGTTTTCAAGTAGGGTTTCACCTATTTTACAACATGTGGCCTAGAGTTGTCGTGTTGCAAACTCACTTTGTCATGTCTCTGCTCGTATAGCAGCTGTTTTTATTTCAATGCTCGACTCAGACGCATCAATTTTAGTCTGTAGCGATATCCCATGATGGTTTTTGGTTGGTTTGAGCAGCTCAAAATAAAATAAACTCAGCTGATCCCACCAAATGCAGAGCAGAAACTCCAAAACCATGGATACTCAGCTTTGCCACTGATGTCAGTACATGGCCAGGCTTACCCCATGATCTTCTATGCTTAGGGTTATCACAGTGTATCCACTTTTCATTGCCAGTTATGATATGATGCTAAAAATCTTTTTCTTTTCTGCCGTTGAAGCATCTGTTCACACGTGACAAGACTCCACTCAACGTCTCTTGGCTTCAACTCATAAGTTACCCAATGTCCTTGCTTTTGAATCATTTCTAATGCTTTCAAGCATTTCAAAACTGTTGTGTGATCGACTCCTAATGATTCTGCAAGATCAGTTTTTACCTGACATGAATTTTCATGAAGTAAAACTACCAATTCTTCATCTTTAAACTTTTTCAGTGAACCAAAGCGTTCTTTATCTTCAACATCAAAATCATTATTTTTTAAGCATCTAAACCAATCATTATATGTTGTTTCTGACATAGCATGGGCCTTATAAGTCTCAACAAGAATTCTGTATGATTTGGCTGCAGATTTCTTTTGAATAAAGTAGTGCAGTAAAATTCCCCAGAAATACACTTTCTTTGGCATGAAATGTGACATGTTTAACGCTCTGAAAAAGAAAGTTATTTACACTTGAGCAAAATGACAGACACTGAATTTCAAGCTTGCTTATACAACTTCCTTAGAGATATATATTTCTATAAAATTATACAAAATGTGACACATGACCGAAAAAGGGGTGGGTAGAGGGTGGTAGTAATTAACTATTCTATACCTATCTAGTTAAAGGATACAAACAAAACAAAACACCCAAAGTAAAATGGAAAATTCTGGAAAAAACAAGAACCTGTAAGTCTTTCTATGACCTCTGTCCTTTGTGCCTGAGTAAAAAGCTGCAGATTTCAAGGTTCTTTAAAAATGGGGAACTATTGAAGTGTAGAGATGAATTGACTGTTTTATGTAAACATTGAAAATATTTTTCGCTAAAATTTAATTACTCATAATGTTTCATTTATAACTTGTGCTCCAATATAACTTAAAAATTAAAATTTAACTTTCTCAAATAAATGCCCCACCAAAATACTAGTTGGTTTTCTTAACTACAATATACCTTAGTATACGAAAACTATTCATTTCTAATTCCAACCTAAAAAGTTACAACCCCTTTAAAAAAAATCTTTAAAATTTAATTAATTGCAATGGTTCATTGATAGCTTATGCTCCAATATAACTTTAAAATTATTTTACCAAAATAAATGACCCATACAATACTAAATTTGTTTTTTAAACAATAGTATACCTTAGTATACCATAATTATTAGAATCCTGATTCTAAACAATACATTCCACCCCCACTTTACTCATGAGGTATTACTAAATCTAATTAAAAAAAGAAACCTTAAGTTCAGTCTGCTGTTAAAGATAGTTGTCTGCCTATTTAAATAATGTATGTTCCTACAATGTATCTTGTCCAGACAAAATAATTCTATTTTAATTTATAAAAAACCTACAATGCTTCATTGATAACTTATGCTCTAATATAACTTTAAAATTATTTTACCAAAATAAATGACCCATACAATACTAAATTTGTTTTTTAAACTATAGTACACCTTAGTATACTATAATTATTAGAATCCTGATTCTAAACAATACATTCCACCCCCACTTTACTCATGAGGTATTAATAAATCTAATTAAAAAAAGAAACCTTAAGTTCAGTCCGCTGTTAAAGATAGTTGTCTGCCTATTTAAATAATGTATGTTCCTACAATGTATCTTGTCCAGACAAAATAATTCTATTTTAATTTATAAAAAACCTACAATGCTTCATTGATAACTTATGCTCTAATATAACTTAAAAAGTAATAATTATTTTACTAAAATAATTGACCCACACAATACTTAATTACTTTTCTTAACTACAATATACTTTAATATAACATAATTATTTAATCCTAATTCTTACATAAATATTCCAGCCCCTTTATTAATGAAGTAGTTTAAATAATCTAACTTGCTGTTGAAAATTATTTACCTATTTAAGTATTGTGTGGTCCCACTATGTACCTTAGTCAGACAAAATAATTTTCTTTAAACTTTAATTAATTGCAATGTTTCATTTATAACTTCAACATAATTAAAAAATAAAAATTATTTTACTAAAATAAATGTCTCACACAATACTTAATGATTGTTTTTAATAAAATATAACTAAATATACTATAATTATTCTTAATTCTGACCTAAACATTCCAGCCCATTTACTCATGAGATAGTATTAAAAAAACCTATTGTTCAATAAAAAAAACTAAAATCCAACCACCTGTTAAAAATCATTGTCGACTCATTTAAAAAAAACTAAGGTTTTACCATATATCTTATCCAGACAAAATTAAAAAGTGACATGTCTAGATCCAAGCCATCCGAAATATTAAATCTCCATGGTTACATAATTCTCATTTTTGATTGAACAATATTGACACTTAAAAGCATTTTCTCCAACTACCACTCCTGAATTTTCTAAATAAACATGAATTCATGTTATATTTCAAAAATAAATCATTTTCACCATTTATTTTAACATATCATCTGAAGAAGAACAGTATTGTTCTGAAACATGAACATTTTTGTGTAGTGATATTATGCTTTTATAAACCAATGTAATAACAAAATTACTATATATATATATATATATATATTATTCAAATACTTTAATCCAAGCGAAAAAAGCAGGAAGGTAAATTCCAAAAACCCGATCCTAATTAATATTAAAATTTTATTTTAATATTAAAAAATGATACAGGAAGAGAGCTCCATGTAATAAAATATTACAGAGCAAATATAAATTAAAATAGAATTAATTCAAGGATGTTGAATAACCATTTCGATATGAAAATCCCCACGGGGGAATAACACATCACCTCAGCAACAAAAAAATCCTTTCAGAAACTGGAGAAAAATCAGTCTAATTTTCCCTTTTAAATAGATTTGCAAAGAAATTAAAAAAAGGAAGAAAAAGACAAAGAAAAAGATAAAATAAAATGAAATAAAATCAAATAAACAAGAAAAGAAAAATTGGCATCGTCTGGGTTCGCAAAAAAGGAAAGAGAATTGTAACTTAAAAAGAACGGACGACGTGTTGAATTGATATAAGGTTAAGCAAAACGGAAAAAAGGTGGGAGATAAGAGAGATAAAGGAAGGGAGGGAAAAAAAGAAAAGAAAGAAAGAAAATTTTATATATTACGGATGCTGGACATATTCAAAAACCTAACTTCCCAAAAACGTTGAAGTATTAGAAAAAGGTCTTTACTTAAAAAGGTAAAATTATTTTTAAAGGGAATAAAAAGATATAGGATTTAAAATACATTTTTTAAAAAAATTAGGTCATTTAATTTAAACTAAATAAAGATACCGCTAGGTATAAAAAAACAAAAAAAATTCATTTACAATTATACATACATATAGATGTACACACATACACATACACACACACACACACACACACAATTCTTCAATTATGAATACATACATACATACATACATACATACACACACACATTCAATAACATACACACTTATATACGTATATACACATACATGCGCATACACACACATATATGTACATACAATAAATCTATACACACAATATATATGTACACACACACATATGTATACATATACACACATACACACACACACACACATATATATACATTATACATATGCACACACACATACATATAAAAAATATAAAATTTAATTAATAGATTGATTTTTCTCCAGTCTCTGAAAGGATTTTTTTGTTGCTGAGAGGTGATGTGTTATCCCGTGTGGGGATTTTCATATCGAAATGTTCATTCAACATCCTTGAATTAATCCTATTTTAATTTATATATATATATATATATATATATATATATATATATATAAAGAGAGATTACTATTTGGTCAATTTGTCATGAAGGTGAATTCTTTATGATGTTATTGATCTGGAGAAGGTGTTCCCAGCGTGCGGCACCATTAGAAAGTGTCTGAAAACTATACCCAAGGTTGACCCAAGCCTTGTGAGTGAAAGTCAATAGACAACCTTTTTCGAGTAGCTGTCCATGGTTGGGCTAGCTCAAAGTCACAAGTCATCGTGGTTGAGGGTTAGAGCATACTGACTTTGTTTTGACTGTTGTTCATGCTAGATAATGCGACCTCTCCCAGAAACTGTAACTAAGGCCCACTCAGTCTAGTCGCAGTATAAAACACAGGTGTGCCTGAGCAGGCGTCTGCGGTAGGGATTAGCTAGCCACCCCAGTATATATATATATATATATATATATATATATATATATATATATAAATCTATGTTAAAAGACAATGAGAATAAAGATAAAAGTAAACATTTCTTTACCAAAACATTTCATCCTCTGATGGACTTTATCAATGCAAATGTAACCAATTTTTGTATTATTTTAATAAAAAAATCAATCAGTCAATTTTAGCAAAAGATTAATAGAATTCAATAAAAAAAAAAACTTAGTTTATTTAACTCTGGTATTCAAACATCCAATCCACATAGTAACACTTGTGACTCAAGTAATATAGCATCAGCAACAGAAAAGGGACTATTTATCACTTTCATTACATAACTGCATAGATTTATTACACATGACTAGATAATAACATATATGGCTAAATTACATTATAATGATTCAAATCAAGCTATACCCAAGCCTAGTAAACGTTTCTAGCTTCAGATATAAACGATCAATATTTTTACCTAACCCCTGAGCCTATTAAATACATCTAGTCTCAAATATAATTGATTCATATTTGCCTATTCATGAACCAAGTAAATGTTTCCAGTCTCAAATATATATGATCAATATTTGCTCATAAAGTAAATGTTTTTAGACTCAAATATAAATAATCAATATCTACCTATTCATGAACCAAGTAAATATTTCCAGACTCAAATACAAATGTCAATATTTCCTTGCTTCTGAACCTTGTAAATGTTTATAGATATTTTTCTGAAAACACTGATTTGGATGTTAAATAAGTGAATGAGTTTCCAATATCATAAATTCAATTCATGCATCAGAATCTTATCTTCAAGGATCTGTTGTCATTTTTTCAGATTGAGTCATCTTTCAAAAACAGGATTTCATTGACAAGTCGTCTGTCAAAGTCTATCTTTTTTTCTAACTATAATTTTTTCTTTCTACTTTTCTTCATATTCTTTCAAGAAGCAGAAACTTGTGAGGCAACTCCCATTGGAAAATTTGCTCCTTGAGTCTGACTCCCCTGCCCTGGGGCCTGAGAAACAGGTGAGAAAACCAACAGAACTGATACAGACATTTCCCACCAATGTATTTCTTTTTCACTGTATTAACTATTTTGAGGGAAACTTATAATATCTGAGACACAACTTTTGATTGTAAAAAATTCGTGGTTAGTGCTTTCTTATAATAAAATCTTTAACAAATCCATTCCTATAGTAAAATATTTAACGAATGCATTTCTATAGTAAAATATTTAACCAATGCATTTCTATAGTAAAATATTTAACCAATGCATTTCTATAGTAAAATATTTAACGAATGTATTTCTATAGTAAAATATTTAATCAATGCATTTCTATTACAAAATCCTTGCCTAATGCATTTCCATGAAAAAAATACTTGGTCAGTGAATTTCTATAGCAGAAAACCTAAGACTGTGTATTTCTTTAAAACAAGTTCTTGGTTAATTCACAACTGTAATAAAATACTTTTTGAATGTGTTTTTTATAGTATAACGTTCACGAGTGTATTCTTTAACAAAAACGTTTTGGTCGGTTCAATAACTATAATAAAAATTCTTTGTTAATGCCTTTCTATAATAAATGCCTTAGTTAATTATTTTTTTAATCATTTCACCTTAAGCAAGGCAATAAAGCTACTAAGATACAAAGAATTACTGAGTGTTAGAGAATATGAAAAAAATCTATTAAGGAGAGGTAACAATAAAAGAACAAGAATTAAGAAGGCAGAAGATAATGATTGACATTGCATTTTAATTTTTTACGATCAAAGTTGACTGTGATGAAGTCAGAAGAGAGTTCTACAAATGAGAAGTGCAATGGAAGAAACTGTTAGCGATTTCAACCGTAAAATAAGAAGACCTTGCTGCCAATATAGTATTGCACTTAAATTTATAAAAGTGATGTCGCATAGATGGAAGTTCATCAGATCAATTTCAATGAAAGTATTAACAGAAAACACATACGAAAGTTATGTTAGGGCCATGGGAAAATTATTGAAGCTGAGATGTCAGGTCAAGATCAATAACATTGTAAATTCTTAGGATTTTATCAAGAATCTTTAAATATATAGCAGGTGCACCAGACCAGATGTGGCAGAAATATTGAAAGGTTTTTAGAAATGGCCAGTAATTATATTTATTTTTTTTTACTTCAGATATCATTAAGAAAGTTTTATATTCAGGCTATTTTCCTTATCTTTGTTGTTGCTATCACAGTATTTCGACCATCGTGCTTGCTCACCTTCATCAAATATATGTCGATCTAGTTAACCTACAGAGAATTCCAAACTGAATTCTTTAGTTATTCTATGGCGGTTGACTTCTCGTTCGACTGTCCATTTTTACAGGGATATCTTGTCTTAGAGCAATAACAGAGTGGTACTAAAAATAAGAAGTAGATGTGAACAATGGAACAACAACAATCAACCTTTGTAGATTAAGTAATGGGATTACCCTGTAGGTTACCTGGCTGGACATAACCCTGATGAGGACCCTGGAGCAATGACTGAAACATTGTGGTAACAACAAATATATCCAAATTGAAAAAAATTCACTTCCTGACCATTTTTACAAATCTTAGTCATTTAAGAATTAAACAGCAAAAATAATTTCAACTCGCTGAACCTGTGTAAAAATTCACAAATCATGTTAGTATTATTTTCATGATTTCAAATAAAATTCAATGAATGCTGATTAAGTAAATAATATTGTTTAGTTGTGAATGTGTATCAATAATTTTTCATCACTCCTAATACTTTTATTATTATTATTATTATTATTATTTGAATAGTGGTTGTGTTTAAATATGGTATTCATTCGAATTGTATTTCCAGATTCTTATATTTTACAATTTTATCAAATTTTTAGCCAATATATTTTTATATGGTGATGGACATTCTCCTCCTCCTCATCCTTTCTCTTCTCCTCCTCCTTCTTGATCTTCTCCTCCTCCTCTTTTGTCTTCTTCTCTTCTTCCCTCTTCTTTGACTTCTTTCTCGCCCCTTCCTTCTTCTTTGAATTCTCCTCCTCCTTTTTTCTACTTCTCTTAAAATTATAATATTTTATTAACCACATTAGTACAAACTAAACAATATTATTTACTTAATCAAAATCAATTGAACTTTATTTGAAGGGAGATCAGTGAAAAAGTAAAATGCATGAGTTATACTTCTTGGCAAAAGCATCACACACATAGGTATTAAAGTATTAATATAGAGATAAGATTCTCTCCCCACCTCCTACTTTCCAAATTTTGTGCCATTAACTTTTGTGCATTTATTAAGAAAGACATGAACTTTTCTTTTTTTTTTAACCTAAATCAGTCTGCCTAGAATTAAAAATGTATTTTTTTTCATTTTCAGAGGAGAAATGAACCATCCAATATTCGAATATCCGCAGAATATATTGCCAAAGTTAAAGGTGTTGATGTCAGTAAAGTGTTGACATTGACGACAGAAAATGCTCTAAAACTCTTTCCAATGTTGAAAACTTTTTTGCGATTCAAGA
This sequence comes from Ascarosepion bandense, assembly GCA_037127315.1. NCBI lineage: Eukaryota > Metazoa > Mollusca > Cephalopoda > Sepiida > Sepiidae > Ascarosepion > Ascarosepion bandense. The sequence continues at coordinate 24,669 of JBBBDQ010002168.1, read as the reverse complement.
TTTAAAATTTTTATTTTTCTACAAAAAATATAAATTGGAATCATACATTCATCCTTATTATCATTTAACTTCCATTTCCATGCTAGCATTGGATGGGCGCGGTTTTTTGGATGGCAATAGAATTGTGCCATCATGAAATATTGAAACGAGGTTTACAGCTGTATGCCCTTACTGACACCAAACAGTTTGGGAGATTGCAAACTTTGTGTTTTCATCTTGACACCATCTCTAGGAAGATTACCTACCAAGGTTAGAGAGTTTAGCCTACACAACAGTTGTAGAGATTTTTTATATCAGAGATTTCTTTCATTTAGACAATTTCGGTAATACTTTTTTGGTACGCCGGTACGCCAAATTTCAGTCCGCCATTTTGGTACGTCAAAATTTGTTAGGTATCATGTGACGTATTCAAAAAAAATTTTTTCGACAGGAAAAAAAGAAATAAAATTTATTTTTACAAGGATGTTTGTACAATATACATTCATCTAGCGAATAGACATGAAATTAGATACAAAAAACTACTATAATTATTTTAAAATTCCCTCTTAATATGTCCATATTCCAGGAAAATAAAAATGAAGGAATGTTTGTTTGTGTTGTGTCGTTTGGCGTACTGAAAAAATATTTTTTCTAAAGAATAAAAACTAATAAAAATTATTCAATAGAAACAACAATTGTAGCATTTGTTAAAAAGTGAAATAAAAATTATTTCTAAAATTGACATGGAAATTCATTTTGTTTTATTCTTTTAAAATAATTTTTTATTGTTATTTTCCTCTATTACCAAATTCCACAACATCAATTTTTTCATCAGCTGTAAATGGTTTTCTTTTTAAATATCGTTAAAAGAATTTTCCGTTTAAGGAAGAAAAGCGAAAGAATTAAGCAGAGTTATCTCCCTTGGAATACATTCTATTTTCCTCTTTGTTTTTCTTTCCTTCAGATATTGAAAAAAAAAAGAGACAAAAAGAAAGAAAGAAAGAAAGAGACAAAGAAAAAGAGAGAGAGAGAGAGAGAAAGGGAGAGAGAGAGAGAAAGAGTTAACAAAAGGACGTTGCAGACATGGCCTTGTAATAAAACTAAGTTTATTGATTTTTATAAATCATTCCTCGTCATCAATACTAGAATTTTTCCCCTAAATTTAAAAAAACGGAATGAAATATTGAATTATTGATGGAATCTTCCTTCCAAAGCTTGTATGACCAGAAGCATAATAAACCTACTTGGAATTTCCGTCTGAAATTTTGGCAACAAAATCCAAATACTAAATTCCCAAACTCCTCTTTGCTTTTTGTCTCCAATATTTTTTACCAAAATCAGATGAAAATATGTTTAATTTTTTTAAAAATCTTTTCTTGACAAAAAAGAACAACATCAGAATTTAAGATAATTAACAGACATTACCAATGTCCAAAAAAAAAAAAAATAAAATCTAATAAAATCGTAATCTGTAAAAATAAATTTTTGATCCATAAAAATTGGTTCGAATGAATGCAAAAAAAATTCCAACATTGTGAGTCGATCAATAATTATCGATTCTTTTGCTGTTTTTATTGCCAATTCAAAATGAAATCAATTTCACCTGTACATTGATGATCGGAGAAAAAGCTGTCAAAAAAAAGTAAAAGAATAAAATTCCAAACTTTTGAATCGATCAATAATTATTGATTTATTTGCGGTTTTTATTGGCATTTTCAAAGGACATCAATCACACTTGCAAAACTTGTGTCAATCATTGATAGTTGGAGAAGCCGTTAAAAAAGAAACAAAATTTGAACATTTGAGTCACTCAATAATTCTTCATTTAATTGCGGTTTTATTGCAATTTTCATATGAAATCAATTTCACTTACACATCTTCTGTCAACCATTGATGGTCGGAGAGAAATGTGTAAAAAAAAAAAAGACACACAAAGCAAAACTTCTAATCTTTGAATCGATCAATAATTATTGATTTATTTGCTGATTTGTATTGCCTTTTCGAAATGAAATCAATTTCAGTTGCACATCTTCTGTCAACTGGTGATGGTCGGAAAAAAGAAGTTGAAAAAGAGAAATTCCAATCGTTTTATTCGATCAATATGTATCGATTTACTTGCTTTTTCATTTCAAAATAAAATCGATTTCAGTCATACATCTTCGATCAACCATTGATGGTCGGAGAAATGCTGTCAAAAAAAAGAAAAATTGAAATAAATTCCACAATTTTGAGTTGATCAATAATTATTGATTTTTTCGTTATTATGATTGGCATTTCGAAATTAATTCAGTTTCACTTGCCCATCTTCTGCCAACCATTGATGGTCGGAGAAAGAGCTGTGAAAAAGATATAAAATAAGTGTTTTGTTCGAAATTCTTAGCCCCTGAAGAAGGCCTCAGAGTACAACGGCTGAAACGTCGTACAAATAACAACAAAAATGAGGACAATCGTCCGAATAATGTAAATACTTCCTCATCTCAGAAATAGACATGATTTTTTGTCTTCATTCATATTACGAAACATTAGTTTTTTCAATATTTATACCTCGACTCATATTTTGAAATCATAAAAAAGTTTTTAAAATTTCAGAAATAAAAAATGAAAACAACACAAAAGTTAAATTAATTATATTTGCAAAATTAAAAATAAATTTCAATTTTTAAAATTCTTTTGTCTTAACGAATTTTGAAAATTTTTATCAAATCTTTTTCATCGTTTTGAAAATAAATAAACAATTTTTGTTGGGAAAGAAAAATATTTGCAATATTTTGTGATTTTTGTGGGAATTTGTCCAGAACTTTTTCCGACAAAACGGAAAAAATTTCTTCGTTTGTAGCAAAATAAAAATGCTGAAATTTATTTGGAGTGAAATTCAAAATTTTTTCTTGAATTTCTATTTTTTTAAGAATTTCTCCCTTTTGACTAAAAAGGAAGATTTCTGATATTTCACGTCTCGTCCCCCACAAATTCCCAGTCGTCGGATCGTCACGAAGGAGGGGGGAAGGAAGGAGGGGGAGATACTCGTCCGTCATGAGGACCTCCACGGCCTCATCCTCTCAACATGCCGCCAAGGTCCCTGGTTTCGTGTGTTGGGTGGTATCTTCTGTGGAATTTCGCACAATTCTGGCACAAGAAATTTTCACAATCCGGGCACTTAAGCGCTAGGGATTTAGACAGACAGACAGATAAATAAATAGATCGATAGACAGCCTGATATAAATTGTTATTTTGGATTTTTTGAATAAAAGATTTTTTTCATTCATGAAGAAAAAAATTCTCTGAAAGAAAGAAAAGGAGGGAGATTATTTTTCTTTTCTTTTTTTTAAATAGACAGACAGAACAATAAATTAATCGACAAACCGTTAAAGACAGACAATAATAATTCTTAAATATTTTTGACAGTGATGGATTGAGAGATAAATAGACTGTAAGTGACTGATATAAATTATTTTATTTTATAAAAAATATTTTTATTCATGCAGAAAAGGTTTTCTGGAGAAAATTTTCTTTGACAGCTGGATCTTTATTTTTATTGACCTTGTGCCATACTAATATATTATCAGATGTTAAATAATTTAATTCTGAAATTTTATTTGAGAAATATTAGCTGATTTCAGTTATAATTAATCAGATTTGTAAAAAGAAAAAAAATCTATGAAATTAACAATAGAAAGCGACGACAATTTACCCATCGTATAATATGTATAAACTTTTTATTGTTTCAATATCGCCAAAAATAAGAAAATTTGAATCATGAAAAGATTTTGTTTTTATTGATATGTACCTCAGTTTCTGACACATTTCTTCACATTGAAGTATATTTGTAATTTTTGCCTCAAATTTTTCAAATGTTTTCTAAGGCTTCAGGAAATTCTTAATTCTGTTTGTTTTACAAAAGTTAAACAAAATTTTATACTAATTTCTAATAACGGATACGAATATAATTAGCATATTTATGATTAATTATTCTACTAATTAACAACTAATTCTAATTATGACAGCTATGGACAATCGATGACCTACATTTCTTCACAGTTTACGTAAGCAACAATTTTCTTGCCGAAAACAGGTTTTCAAAAACGTGACCAACGGAGCATTGAAATAGTTTTTTTCCACCCAAGCACAAATTTGGACACACCCTTATAGATATGCGTCTGTATATATGTTCATCTCTCTTTCTTTATATTTCGTTCTCTTTTGCTCTCTCCCTCTGGGCTAATTTTATTCAATCTATAGATAAAAATGTGTCTAAACTGAAATTGAAGAATGAAAGAGAGAGACAGAGAGAGGAGAGAAAGAGTTAAGTAATTTTTTGCTAATCAATAACGCAAATATTATTAGTTGAATATTATAGATAAAATCCACAATACACCTACATACACAAATATTCATGCATATATATATATATATATATATATATATATATATATATATATATAGTGTATCGAAGCACCAGATAATTTTCTAAACATATACTGTTAAATATAACAGACAATGAATATTTATTATGTGAAATCATGAGCCGTTCTAAACGTCGTATTTTGGCTTTAATTTCAGTTGAAAATAAAGACAAAAATTCTCCAACATTTGGATAAGTTTTTATTAATTTGGTTCTAAGCTTTCGGCTCACATGAGCCATCTTCAGAGAGGTTATGAAGACGGTAACACAATCAGCTTAGGCTCTTATATTTAACAGTATACGTTTTGAATTTATATATATATATATATATATATATATATATATATATATATATATATATATAGTAAGAAAGTGAAAGAAGACGTAGATTAAAATCCACTGTTCAAGCATAATTCTATTTAATCTAGATTAGATATAAATGTGTCTAAACTGAAATTAAAGAAAGAGAGATGCGTAATTTTTTTTAGAAATAATAACGCAAATATATATAAATAATAAATTATAATCATCAAAATATTTAAAAAGTGAAAACTATTTTGTAAGTATTCTGATGTACTTCAATTTGTGACACATTTCTTCACATTGAAGTATATTTGTAATTTTTGCCTCAAATTTTCAAATGTTTTCTAAGGCTTCAGAAAATTTTTAATTCTGTTTGTTTTACAGAAGATAAACAAAATTTTATCCTAATTTCTTTTTATTATCGAATACGAATGTAATTAGTATAATTCCTATTAATTATTCTGCTAATTAACAACTAATATTTCACCATGGCAGCCATGGACATTTGATGACATTCATTTTCTTCACTGGTTACGTAAACAACAATTTTCTTGCCGAAAACAGGTTTTCAAAAACGTGACAAGCAGAAAAGTGAAAGTGTTTCCACCCCAAACAAAGCAGAATTTTCGACACACCCGTCTCGGTGTGAGTCAGGATTTATGTCTATATATCTTTCTAAATATAATTCATTCTCTTTCTCTTTTCACCATCTTTCTCGGCCAATTTTGTTCAATTTATATTAGTGAAAAAAATGTCTAAACTGAAATTGAGGAGAAGAGATTAAATATATGTAACAATTTTTTTTATAAACCCTAACGCAAATATTATTAAATATTATAAACAATCCACAATATACAGTGACACCTACATACACACAAACTCACCCACATGTGGTTAGTTTGTTAGTTTTTGTTCATCATTAAATTTAACCAGTACTCAGTTATATTAAAAATCCTGAGTAACATTAATTTATATTTTAAATTAAAAGCTAAAAAAGGCAAAATTAATTTCATAATTTCAGAACAGAAAAATGAAATTAGTTTTTGTCGGTGAAATTCTGAGAAATAAAAAATAAATTATTATCATCAAAATTTTTAAAAAGTGAAAAATATTCTTGTAAATTTTCATTATTCATCGAACGAAAACATTTTTCTTTAGAAAATAGTGTCCCAACTAAACCTTATTTATAAATTAAAAATCTCTCTTGAAACTTATTTATAAGCTTTAAATTAAAAGCTAAAGGATTAAATTTACTATTTCCAGTAAATAAAAAAAACCTTGTGTATTTAAAGAAGAAATTATATCGATTGGAATCGATATTTCTTTCTTAAAATAGCCGACTATCTCACTTTTCTTGTCTTTCATCGATATGTAATTTTTTTGTAAGTACAACATCTTACAAAAATAAAATATCAGTCAGTCAGTTAAGAGCCGTACGTAATTAACGCTTGGACGATCATGTCTCGAAAGAGACATGACTGATTAGGCAGAAGATTTTCCCGCAGTAGGTTGCCATCACTTTCAGCGTTAGAATGGTTGTCAACCAAGACTATAGAACCAAATCTGTCCTGTTATTTGACCCATAGCTGGAGAAAAGAGACGGATTATTATCTTTCCCAAGGGTATTTGCGCGTAGGTGAATGCAAAGAATTCAACTGGAATTCGAACTCGGCTCTCCAGTTTCTCATTCCAAGTCGATATACTTTTCTAAAATTTTATTTGAGAAATATCAGTTGATTTAAAGTATGACTAATCGGATTAAAAATATATTTTTATGTTAAGTTTAAAATAACACATGAATGCATTTTTAAAACAAAACAGTAGAGAATGTTATTTCCGAATTACAGAATGTGAATTGCGTCATGGTGCTCATTTTCTCATACCGGTGCCCAACTGGCCCTACTATTTCTGCAATCGACAAAATTAAAAATAAATTTTTTTTCTGTGAATTTAAAAAACAAAATATAAAATGGCGACAAAAATATGATCATGAGTGCAGAGAAAATGTTTCCATTCCCAACCAAATATCAACAGACACTCATTATGACTGTCTCTGTATAAATCTCCAATCTTTCTCATTCTCTCTCTCTGTTTCTGAAGTGACTTTGAAGGCGTTGGAATTCAAGTGTATGCCTTCGAAGACGTAGCAATACAAATATATGAATTAAGTCTGTTTTGAACATGAATTAATTCAAACACACGACTTTTAAGGCGTTGGAATAAAATGTATGCCGTCGAAGACGTGGTAATATAAATGTATGCCTTCGAAGACGCAGGAATACAAATGTATACCTCTGAAGAATTAGCAATACAAATATATGAATTAAGTCTGTTTTGAACATGAATTAATTAAAATACACGTATTTGAAGGCGTTGGAATACAAATGTATGCCGTCGAAGATGTGGTAATACAAATGTATGCCTTCGAAGACGTAGGAATTTAAATATATAACATACACACGTGCATACAAGCACACACACACACACACATACATACACATATTAAGATCTTTCATGCTTCTATTGGCGTTTTATACTAAGCTATGAATCAGGCAGTCGTTACAAAGGAGAGAAAGGCGAAACCCATTTAGAGAGTCTCAGCAAATGAATTGAACAACGAATATTCGGACAGATATACGTGGACTACATTTTTAGCATTGAGAGCTTCCAAGAAGTGGAAGATGTGGAGAGTCATGACCACTTAGATGAAGATGTTTATCTCACAATACGTTGTCATGTAAAAAGAAACACTTGCGACATTTAATTAATGGCACTATACATTATCGCAATAAACATTGTCATGTAAACGGAAATAATGCGACAATTTATTTATCGCAATCTACATTATTAGGGGAAGATGCGGAGCGCCCTGTACATGTTTGAGTCGTCTCGAAACGGGAGAGACATGATGACATTGTATGATAGATAACGACTACATTTAACACTAAAAAATACGGAAAAAAGGAATACGTGGAGAGCCACGACCACCACGATCGCACTATTTACATTTATTTTCATGTAAAAATACAGCAAATCATTAATAGAACAACAATGTAAACAGAATTGTTGAGGCAATTTAATAATCGCACCATGAGTTGTCATGGAAACAGTAGGACTGCGGCAATTTACTAATCGCACGTGACGTCAGTTTGTTTACATTTGTGGTCGGCTAGCCTCCCGGTGGGTCTCGAAGCCGCGATCGGACGGCAGATGGACGGGTAGCTGTGGTGTTAAACCAGCGAATTGAACGTCGGCCGACTTCGATTGTAAAACTTTTGCCAAATCTTCCAAAAATAACATTCGAAATCGGGAAAAAAGTGATCGGTTCTCCTATTCTGAACATTCGCTACAAATTAAAACCATTTTCGTTCGATTTGGTGCAATATTCGAGAAAAACCCCCAAAGTTGTTAAACGATTTTAGGCAGTTTGACTTGAAATGGGAGGAACGTGCAATTGGGTTCGGTTGGCGTGTCGAGACGGTAAGTTGACGCGAAACGGTGGTTGGCACTATTCGTTCGGTCAGTGTTTACTTCGCCGTTTCTCTCCCAGTTGGTCGATTTCGATAATTTTTTTGTTTTCCTTCGCTTCGCTTTGCCGATGTCGCAGTTGACGTAACTTTCGCTAACCACGGGTCGTTCGTGCCGTTCCTACTGCCGATGTCGGGTTCTTAGCGTGCCGCCACCCTGCACAGTGTCTAAGTAACCGGCATCTTCGAACCGTCCACCTGTTGATGGCAACAAAGTCGGATGCTAGTTGAATTTCATCCGTGAATTTCGTCCGTTCAGATTAACAGCTTGCTTTCGAGTATGATGTTGTGTGCCGTGGTTGACTGCGGATCCGTTGTAGTCGAACAAAGTTGGTCGAGTTCGTTGTCCGCTAAGTTTTAAAAAATCAGTGACCAATCATCGGGGTGATCGGATGCGAAGAAGCCGGCACCGTGGCCGGTTGCAGAGTTGTCGATGTTCGCTATGTTTCATAAAATCAGTAACCACTCATCTAGGTGATCGGACGCGCAGAAGCCGGCACCGTAGCAAACGTACAATGTCGTTCAAGTTCGTTGTTCGCTATTTTTCTAAGTATCGGGTACCACGTGCTGGCCAGGCTCTCGTAGCTACGTCGCTTATTGAGGGATCTGTCGACGTTAACTAAATTTCAAAAAGCCATTGATCACTTGCTGGGGCGATCGGATCCGAAGAAGCCGGCACTGTGGCTAAGTTTAGGAAAATCAATGACAACATATCGGGGAGATTGATTATTGATGGATCCTTCGATACGCGAAATTCTCCAAGTGTTGGATTGTTGACCACTGACAGTGAACGTCAGGTGGGTTTTCTTACTAATTATAATTTATTAACGAATACAAATCGAAAGTCGATCACCAACAATTTAGGTCCAACAGAACCTTTAATTCGTTTCCATTTATAGTATAATTTAAGTATATTGATATAAAAATTAATATTCAAATTTTACACGCATATTCATTTGGTTTTATTAATTTTAAAACGATTTTTTAGTTTAATTTTCCAATATTATTTCAATTCCGGAAGTCAATTTTAGTCAATCAGCTGTAAAAGGTTTTAATTATTCCCCTTGGCCTGCATTATATACATACAGAGAGAAAAAGAGAGTCATAGAGACAAATAGAGAGAGGGGTGAGTGAGAGAGAAACTGTAAGAAACCGGAAGTAGCAAAAATGGACTTTAATTTCATTTAATTTTGTTTATTTTTTATTTTATTTTTTAAATTACAGACAAAATAAAAAGTCTGATAAAACCAAATTTCTTATATATTTTGTCAAAAATTGATGGTTCGATTAAAAGGTGTTAAAAAAATATCTCGTTCGTAATTCTTAGCCCCCAGCCACACATTAAAACGGCAAAAACTAGTTATTAAAAATAACAAAGACGGGATAATCGTCCGATCAATTTAAATATTTCCTCATCTTAGAAATGTAGACATGATATTTTGTCTTCTTTCATATTACGAAAACTTTATTTATTTTTATAAATAAATCGAATATAAATTTCAAAAATTAAGGTTTAAAGTTTGTAAATTTTCTTTTAAGTTAACGGTTTTTGAAAACTTGCATTTATTTTATTAATTAACTTTTAAAATAAACTTCTTGAGATTCCTATTTAACTTAATAGACATGTCTAGAGAAACTGTTATACAGACTTAATATTTTAAACCTTCACTCTGTCCTGTAATCAATCGATATGGAAGTAAAGCAACACCTCCGTCACATGGAAATGATTTATGGGATACATTTTTTTTTTCTATTAAAATAAGCAATAGGAAATTACATAAAAACATTATAGAAATTTTGGATCAAAACGGCATTAGAATTTAAATTACATTTTTATATTTCTCAACCAATCAGCTAAAAATATAGAATAAGAACATTCTAGAAAAATAGGATCGGAAGTCAATTAACAAAAAATATTTAGGCCCCAAAACAAAATAGTAAAATACAAATCTGATTGGTTAATAAATGTCTTCACACCTAAATGTTAGGAAGATTCTTTGATCCCCTATTATGGTATATAAATAACACACAAGTAGGAAGTAAAAAGTCAGTCACCAAGCTAGCCATTAAGTCAGCATGTAACCGATACTTTGTCCGGCCAAGTCATTCTCCACAACAAAGTTCATGACCTAGCTCAGAGGGCCGTGAAAAGAAATAAACCGACAAACTTTCTTTCATCAACGCGACACGCTGTCGCCACCTGAAATGAACTTAATGTAAGTAAGAACGACTTATTTACGGACTCCGTTAATATAAACTTACACACACCTTTAAACAAATTTAACTTCTTGCCAAACTTTATTTTCCAAAAGGAAATTTTTCACATCTTGTATTTTATTTGTTTCCACATGCTAATTTTATTTTATACATATTAAATTGTTTGTTGTTTAATGTTCGTTGTGACTTATTCCATTTCTTTTGCGCGATTGTAAAACATTGTGTTGTATTTGTGGGGGAACTAATCTCGAGAGCAATACCCGTAAAATACGGAAGCACATCAACCAAGCACTTACCAAATCCCCTACAGATTGAATGCTACGCAGATTGCTATAGGCACTTATTATATCATTGAATGACATGTAATTTTTTTTTTTTTTCCCTGATCTACCTATTACATGTATTTCCTCTTTATAGGCTAGGGCCACAATTCGCTTCCAACTTGAAGCACAAAGAGAATAAGTGTTCATATTGTAGGCGCTTGTTTTATCTGACAATTAAGTGCCAGCCATTATACACACTGGGGCGATCATGTCCCGAAAGATGATATTTTTCGAAAACAGGAAAACGAATACATATTATTTTTAGAATAAACCTTATTCAGTTATCGAGCGAAAGAACCAAAAATCGACACGTGAAAAACAAATCGCAGTACAATTAGTAAACAATAATATAATATGAACCGAAAACAATTAAAAAATTTATTACGACTATCGTCGGGGGATCGGTTTTCTATTGTCATCAATTAAGAAACTAATCACCCCCTACGATCAAATACACCTCCTAAATGTTGTACTAAACGAATATACGTCAATGTTCTTTTACAATATTTTAGTCGCACACCACAATGACAAGGAACAAGAAGTAATGTGGCAATTTAAAATAGGAAAATGTGGAGCACTATGAACATGTTTGAGACTACAAATGGACGATCTCACAGAGATATGACCGAGTATGATGTCAAATAATTAAAGATCCATGTGGAGAGACGTGACCGGCCTGCTTTTCATGTTTATTTTTCACGCTGAACTTTAAACAGAAGATGGTTGGCCAAAAAATGTAGGAAGGCGAAACCCATGTAGAGAGTCTCAGTCAATCGATTTTTTCAACTAAATTGATTAGGAGTGGCGTATAAGGACGACACTAAATCTGCAAAGAAGTGAAAGACGTGGAGAGCCACGACTAATTAGATGGACATATTAATTAGCAACGAGGACCTTCGCCAGCTTTTAATCGTCAGCCATTACGTCCACTAATTTACATATGGCTTTGCATAAGAGATGAAGAAGAAGTGTTTATGAATTGCTTTGTGATGTCTGTGTTTTTAATATGGAACTGAGTGCTGAACAACATCATCAAAGATGAAGGAAATAAATTTGAATTCACTGAAACGTGGCTCTACAGAAGGACGCTGCGGATTTTATGGATGGGGACTGTGAAAAACGACTATGTTTTCGAAAAAGACGGAAAAGAAAAAAGATACATTGATACTGATGATCAGTAAAAGATAGAGAGATGTAGTTCGTGGGACGTTTGTTGCAGAAAGAAGGCTTGGAAAATTAAATACACACAGGTTAGATTTGAATAAAGAATAAGAAGAAAGAGAAGAAGATAGAATGAATCACACCCCCCACCTAACCTCCGTCCTCCCCAACGAAGGCCGGTGACCCATAAAGACAAACGGCTGTCTTATTTGTATTATGCAAATGTAAATTCCTCTTGTTTTTTAATTAAACTTTTAATGAAATTTCTAATCAACCTTTGAATAACATTGAAATTAATTCAGCTTCTTGCAAACGGAACGGTTTTTTCGAATTTTTTTTTATTTCATGCCTTTTTTTTGGCCAAAAAACCGAAAAAAAAGAAAGATTCTTTCAATGTCGGTAAGTAAATTGCCGTCTTCATGTCGTTTCCATGACGACGCCGTTAGCAATTTGCCAAGTCCCTTCCGTTTCCATGACAACGTAGGGTGCGTTTAATAAATTGTCGCATTATTTCTTTATTCATAATAATCTATAGTGCAAATAAAAAAAAACACAAAATATTTCAAAGCGATCTTGACTCTCCACATCTTCCACAGCTTGGCAGCTCTTGAGAAGAAATTTTCGTTTTTTATTTTAAAACCATCATTAAAGTTGACCTAAATTTTTACAAATTAATTTATTTATACTTAAGGCAGACAGACAGACAGACAGATAGATAGATAGATAGATAGATAGATAGACTTGACTTGACTTTTTTTTTTTGTCTTGTATATAGTATGGCACAAGGTCAGATAAAATAAAGATCCGTCTCCATATTTGAAAAGAAATTTATTTTCATGCATTCTTTTCTGCATTATTATCTGTAATCATTTTACAATTTATATCAACGACTTTGAGTTTTATTTCTTTATCGGAGAGATATGGCCGTGTATGATAAGCAAAAATACAGATGGATGTGTTTATTAGTCACGCATGAGACTGACCAATAGACGGGAGGCAGAAATTAGAGGATGGCGTAACCCATCTAGAGAGTCTCGGTTCATGGAATTCACAACAACGATTAGGAGTGATGTACGAAGACGACACTTAATCTGCAAATAACCGAAAGAGGCGGAGAGCCATGACTAATTAGAAGGAAATATTAATGGGCAACAACACGGATATTCGCCAGTTTCAAACGGTCAGCCATCACGTCCGCTGATCTACATATGGATTTGCATAAGAGAAGAAGAATACGTCTTCTGGATTGCTATGTGATGTCAGTCTTTAAATATGGCAGTGAGGGCTGGACTATTTCATCAAAGATGAAGGAAGAAATTGAAGCCAATGAAATGTGGCTCTACAGAAGGATGTTGTGGATGTTATGGATCGTGAATGTGACCAACGAATAGGTTTGTCGAAAGGATGGGAACGAAAATGAAACATCAATAGTTATCATCAGGTAGAAAAAGCTGAAGTCTTTTTGGACAATTGATGCAAAAAAAGGAAACTTGGAAAATCTGATACACACAGGTCAGATTTGAATAAGAATCTTAGAAAACTAACTAAATATATAAATAATTAAATAAAGTCCCTGCGTTAAGGTGGGGAAGAAGAAGAAGAAGAAGAAGAAGAAGAATGAATCACTCCCCGACACCTAAGCGCCGTCCCCAAGGCCGGATAGCCAGAAAGACAAACGGGTGTCTTCATAGTATTATGCAAATTTTTGCATTGAACTTTCAACGAAGACAGACCTTAGAAAAGCGTTAAGTAAATTGCCGTTTCCATGACTACGCCATTAGCAATTTGCCAAGTTCCTTTCGTTTCCATGACAACCTAGCGTGCGTTTCATAAATTGTCGCATAATTTATTTTTACATGACAATGTACAGTGCAAGAAATACAATATCTTTCAAAGTGGTCTTGACTCACCACATCTTCGGCCACGTAGCATCACTTGAAATTAAATTGTTTTTTTTTCCTTATTTTTAAACATTAAGACAGTTGTCATCAAATTTTAATAAATAATTTACTTTTCCTTAATTAAACGTTCATTGAATTTTTTTCCGCCTCACATAAAGAAAATAAAATTAAAATAAGTATTTTATTATGTAAATAAATTTTTAAAGAGGATTGTAAAAATCGTTTTTATTCATTTCTATTGTTTATGAATAAATATATTTACTGTTTATGAATAAATATCTTTACTGTACATAATGAGATGGAATTTAAAAATAATTAAAGTACTTCTTAATATGTAATTTAATGTTTATTATGTAGAATAATGAATAAAGAGTCTCATACAAATTGATATATATTCCTTTATATTGTGCATAAATGAATATTTTTACTTGAATATGGACATGTTGAGAAGGAATTTAAAAATAATTAAAGCAGTTCTACATATGTAATTTAGTGTTTATTTGAAAGATTAATGAATAAAGAGTGTCATAGAAATTAATTTATATTCCTTTATACTGTATATAAATAAATATTTTTACTTGAATATGGACATATGAAGAAGGAATTTAAAAATAATTAAAGCAGTTCTTCATATGTAATTTAGTGTTTGCTTGCAAAATTAATGAATAAAGAGTCTCATAGAAATTAATTAATATTCCTTTATATTGTATATAAATAAATATTTTTACTTGAATATGGACATATTAAGAAGGAATTTAAAAATAATTAAAACAGTTCTTCATATGTAATTTAGTGTTTGCTTGCAAGATTAATGAATAAAGAGTCTCATAGAAATTAATTAATATTCCTTTATATTGTATATAAATAAATATTTTTACTTGAATATGGACATATTAAGAAGGAATTTAAAAATAATTAAAGCGGTTCTTCATATGTAGTGTTTATTTGCAAGATTAATGAATAAAGACTAAAGAGTCTTATAGAAATTAATTTATATTCATTTATATTGTATATAAATAAATATTTTACTGGACCACGGACATATTAAGACGTAATTTAAAAATAAATAAAACAGTTCTTCATATGTTATTTAATGTTTATTTGCTAGATTAGATAATAAAAAGTCTCCTATAAATTGATTATATTCGTTTATTTTGTATATAAAAAATTAATGTTACTGGATTATGGAATTTAAAAATAAATAATGAAGTTCTTCGAATGTAATTTCATGTTTATTTGCTAGATGAACGAATACGAAATGTCGTAATAATAATTTTCATTCATTCCTATTGTTTTAAAAAATTATTTTTACTGGAATATGTGCATGTTAGGATGGAAATTAAAATTAATTATAGTTCTTGATATGTATTTCTTCCCATGTAAATTAGTGTTTATTTGCATGGTTAATGAATAAAGAGTCTCATAGAAATTAATATATATTCCTTTATTATTGTGTATAAATAAATATTTTTACTTGAATATGGACAATATAAAGAGGAAATAAATGTAATAGGTAGATCGCGAAAAAAGAAGAAAAAAAACATGTCATTCAATGATATAATAATTGCCTATAGCAATCAGCGTAACATTCAAGCATTTCCATGTGACGGAGGTGTTGCTTTACTTCCATATCGATTGATTATAGGACAAAGTGAATAGTTGAAAAACTAAGTTTTTTTCGCGATATACCTATTACATTTATTTCCTCTTTATAGGCTAGGGCCACAATTCGCTTCCAACTTGAATCACAAACAGACAAAAAGGCTATATTATGCACACAATAATCAACCGAATACAAATAAAAGATTTATTACGAATCTATAGTCGGGGGATCGGTTTTCTATTATTATCAAGTAATAAACTAATCACCCACTACGATCAAATACAACTCCTAAATGTAGTACATAACGAATATACGTCAATATTCTTTTACAATTAAAAGAGGGGGGGATCTGCTTTATATTGTTGTTAAGTAATAAACTGATCCCCCCTAGCATTAAAATACGTCAACATAGTAAGAAACGAATGGAATTAAATATTATGTTACAAAATTAAATGCGGGGGATCTGTTTTCTATTGTTGTTAAGTAATAAATTGATCCCCCTAGCATTAAAACACGTAAACGTAGTAGGAAACGAATAGAATTTAAATATTGTTTTAAAATTAAATGAGGGGGATCGATTTTATACTAAACTGATTCCTTTTTTTATTATTATTTTTTAACTACGAGCGATTAATTTTCACAAGCGATAAGCTTATTAGTGAAAAACATTAGAAAATCGATCCCCAAGCCTTCAGTTTTATTAAAGCTGTAAATGTATTCCTTTCCAATTCGAATATAGTTCACTAATTATAATTAATTTATTAACGAATACAAATCGAAAGTCGATCACCAACAATTTAGGTCCAATAGAACCTTTGATTCGTTTCCAATTATAGTATAATTTAAGTATATTGATATAAAAATTAATATTCGAATTTTACACGCATATTCATTTGGTTTTATTAATTTTAAAACGATTTTTTAGTTTAATTTTCCAATATTATTTCAATTCCGGAAGTCAATTTTAGTCAATCAGCTGTGAAAGGTTTGATCTATTTCCCCTTGGTCTGCATTACATACATACAGAGAGAAAAAGAGAGTCATAGAGACAAATAGAGAGAGGGGTGAATGAGAGAGAAACTGTAAGAAACCGGAAGTAGCAAAAATGGACTTTAATTTCATTTAATTTTATTTATTTTTAATTTTATTTATTAAATAACATACAGAATAAAAAGTCTGATAAAACCAAATTTATTCTCAAATCTTTTGTCAAATTTGACGGTTCGATTAAAAGGTGTTAAAAAAAAATATCTCGTTCGTAATTCTTAGACCCCAGCCACACATTAAAACGGCAAAAACTAGTTATTAAAAATAACAAAGACGAGGACAATCGTCCGATCAATTTAAATATTTCCTCAGCTTAGAGATGTAGACATGATATTTTGTCTTCGTTCATATTACGAAAGCTTTATTTATTTTTTATAAATAAATCGAATTTAAATTTCAAAAATTAAGATTTAAAGTTTTTAAATTTTCTTGTAAATTAACGGTTTTTGAAAACTTGCATTTATTTTATTAATTAACTTTTAAAATAAACTTCTTGAGATTCCTATTTAACTTAATAGACATGTGCAGAGAACCTGTTATACACACTTAGTTTTTCAAACCTTCACTCTGGGCTGTAATCAATCGATATGGAAGTAAAGCAACATCTCCATCACATGGAAATGTTTGAATGCTACGCTGATTGCTATAGGCACATTTTATCATTGAATGACATGTTTTTTTTTTTTGTTAACGGATTTTGAAAACTTGCATTAATTTTATTAATTAACTTTCAAAATAAACTTCATGAGATTCCTATTTAACTTAATAGACATGTCTAGAGAAACTGTTATACACACTTAGTTTTTCAAACCTTCACTCTGTCCTATAATCAATCGATATGGAAGTAAAGCAACACCTCCGTCACATGAAAACGCTTGAATGCTACGCTGATTGCTATAGGCACTTATTATATCATTGAATGACATGTCTTTCTTTTTTTTTTCTTTCTTGTTTTTTTCGAGATCTACCTATTACATTTATTTCCTAGGGCCACAATTCGCTTCCAACTTGAAGCACAATCATCCAAAGAGGCTGCATGTTGTAGGCGCTTGTTTAATCGGACAATTAAGGGCCAGCCATTATACACACTGAGGCGATCATGTCCCGAAAGATAATATTTTTTTCGAAAACAGGAAATCGAATACATATTATTTTTAGGGTAACCCTTATTCAGTTATCGAGCGAAAGAACCAAAAATCGACACATGAAAAACAAATCGCAAAACAATTAGTAAACAATTATACAGTATGAACCGAAAACAATTAAAAAAATTATTACGACTATAGTCGGGGGATCGGTTTTCTATTGTTATCGTGTAATAAACTAATCACCCACTACGATCAAATACACCTCTTAAATGTAGTACTTAGCGAATATACGTCAATATTCTTTTACAATTAAAAGAGTTGGGGGATCTGTTTTATATTGTTGTTAAGTAATAAACTGATTCTCCCTAGCATTAAAACACGTAAACATAATAAGAAACGAATGGAATTAAATATTATGTTACAAAAATAAATGCGTGGGATCTGTTTTCTATTGTTGTTAAGTAATAAATTGATCCCCCTAGCATTAAAACACGTAAACGTAGTAGGAAACGAATAGAATTTAAATATTGTTTTAAAATTAAATGAGGGGGATCGATTTTATACTATTGTTAAGTAATAAACTGATTCCTTTTTTATTATTATTTTATTTTTAAGTACGAGCGATTAATTTTCACAAGCGATGAGCTTATTAGTGAATAACACTAGGAAATCGATCCCCACGCCTTTAGTTTTATTAAAGCTGTAAATGTATTCCTTTCCAAATCGATTATCGTTTCGTCTACCGATCGAGACTTGCACAAACATCATTTAATGTATTTCGAGTTCAAGTTACACGATATCGGTGACCAAGCGCCCGCGCCGGGGGATGCGTAGCAGCCGGCTCAGTAGCGGTCGGTAGATGTCTTTCAAGTTCGTTTCGTAAAATCGGTGACCACGAACCGGAGTGGTCGCAAGCGAACAAACCGGGTCCATAGTACAATGTTATTGCTGTTCCCTAAGTTTCTAGAAGTCGTTTATCACTTGCCGGGGTGATCGGACGCGAAGAAGCCGGCACTGTGGCTGAGTTGAGAGAAATCGGTGACCACATATCGGGCTGATCGGACGCGAACAAAACGGCACCGTGGCAGACACAAAATGTTCTTGTTGATGTTTGCTAAAATTTAAAATATCGGTGATCATTTTCGTGGTAATCGCACACGAAGTAGCCGGCAGCGTGTCTAACGTAGATATTTGTTGATGATCGCTAAGATTCAAAGAATCGGTGACCACCCAGTGGGGTGATCGGACGCGAAGGAGCCGGAACCTTGACCACTGTACAAAGTTGAAGTTCGCTAAGTTACAAAAAATCGGTGACCACACATCGGGGTGATCTGATGCGAAGAAGCCGGCTGTGTGGTCGACTTAAAGATTTGTCGATGTTCGCTACGTTTTATAAAATCGGTGACCACTCATCGTGCTGATCGAAAGGGAAGAATCCGGCACGGTTGCCGACTTGCCGATGTTCGCTAAGTTTAATAAATTCGGTGACAACACATCGGGGTGATCGGACGCGAAGAAGCCGGCACCGTTGCCGACCAACAGACATGCCGATGCTCACTAAGTTTATAGGATAGTGATAGGACGCGAAACAGCCGGTTCCGTGGCGGTTGGACAACGTTGTTTAAGTTCGTTTTTCGATAAATGCTTCAATAATTGGGAACAACTTGTGCAGGGGTCAGCACTTGTGCAGGGGTCAGCTCTTGCGCAGAAGCCGGCTCGATTGAAGTTGTTCAAGCTCGGTGTTCGCTAAGTTTCGAAAAGTCGGTGATGACGCGATCGAGACTTGCGCGTAGACCAAGTCCGCGTCGCAGCCTGTTTCCCACCATATGCTGCCATAGACCAACAAGTACCAGTTTCGAATGATCGCATAAGCAGAAGCCGACTCCGTCGACAAAGTTATTCAATTTCGCTAAGTTTGCAAATACGTCGATGACCACAGGCCGGCGCGATCGCCCGCGCAGCACCCGGCTCCGTGGCATTCGGAAAATGTTGACGCCGCGCAGCCGAACATACGCCAGGCCTGATCGGATGCCCCCCCCCCCACTTTACTCAACAACACTTCACATTCTTCTTGCAGTCTCATTCACGGTCATCACTTTACAGGCAATTCTCTATTTTGCTATTCTCATTTACGGTCATAGCTCTCCACACTTTTCCCTTTTTTTCATAAAATTATCCATACGTATTTCTATATTAATCTTCACATTTTTCCCTAATCTGATTCATGGACATTTTACTCTATAAAACTTGGATTTTGTCAGAGAAATTGAATGGACAATATAATTATCGCAATTTGCGTTGTCGTGGAAAAGGAAATCATTGCAACCAGGTATTTAACATACTCTACATTAAAAAGCAATGATTGCGACAAATTATTTATCGCTCAATACATTACCATGTAAACAGAAATGGTTGCTCCGATTGATTTGTCGCAGCATGTATTGCCACGTAAAAGAAGTAATTGCGACAATTTATTTATCGTTCCATACATTATATGGGGATGATGTGGAGCACCATAAACATGTTTGAAACTACAAATGGATGATTGGGCGAGATATAACCCTGTAACATATTAAATGAAGATCGATTTCGAGAGCCAAGACCGATTTATGTTTGGAAATTTATTAGGGTAATACTTTTTTGGTACGCCAGTACGCCGAACGCCAGAACGCCAGTACACCAAATTTCAGTCCGCCATTGTGGTACGTCAAAATTTGTTAGGTATCATGTGACCTATCCAAAGATTTCTTTTTCCACAGGAAAAAAGTAAATAAAGTTTATTTTTACTCGTATCTTTGTACAATATACATTTATCTATCGAATAGACATGAAATTAGATACAAAAACTACTTTAATTATTTTAAATTCCTACTTAATTTGTCCATATTCCAGTATAATAAAAATGAAATGTTTTTCTGACGTACCGAAAAAATATTATTTCTAAAGAATAAAAACGAATAAAAACTATTTTAATGAGAATCATTATACATTTACTAGCAGTATAGCCCGGCATTGCTCAGGTGTAATGAAAGCTTTAAAACTAATCCATAGTCCTGGAGCTCAGACACTTTGGACGTTGGCACGAAATACTAAAAAGCAATAGTGGTTTCCAGTTAAAGCGAAACCATAGACTGAAAGAAAAATGAATGGATGTAAGTCACATTTTGATTTCCTGGTATCGATATCAAATAAGTTTTTTTCGTCGTAAACTGAATTTTGAAAGCTAAATAAGTCCTCTGAGTAAATGGTACCATGGCTAAGACTAAGAACTACAATTTTACCTAAGCAAAAACTAAAATAAAAGGGCTGAAAAAATGCAGACATACAGGCAGATAAACACACACACAAACATCTTGCCTTTTATATATATCTATATATATATATATCGATTTTCTGCATTATTGTAAGAACTACAACCTTGAAACTTCTGAATATTGTTTCTTAAGTCTTTATCTAAGAGTGTATCAAATTTAATTAAAATCGGACCACTCCTTCTAGAACCCGATTTTTTGGATTATCGATTTTCGATATTTATCGGGGGCACCTCGATACAAAACCTGGCTAAGAACATTCGCAGTACAACTGTGTAAATTTTCAAGAAAATCGGTTCAGCCGTTTCGAAGTCTATTGGTAACGGACACACACACAGACTTAATTACATTTATAAATAAGTTTACATCTAGCGAATAAACATAAAATTACATATAAAAAGCTACTTTAATTATTTTTAAATTCCTTCTTAATATGTCCATATTCCAGGAAAATAAAAATGAAGAAATGCTTGTTTGTGTGTTGTGTCGTTTGGCGTACCGACGAAATATTTTTTCTAAAGAATAAAAACGAATAAAAATTATTTTTACAAAAATCTTTATACATTTATCTAGCGAATAAACTACTTTTATTATATTTAAATATTTTATATGTATGAGGAAAAAAAAAGTAAATGAACGTTTAATTAAGGATAAATAAAATATTTTGTAAAATTTTAGGTCAGCTTTCTTAATGTTTTTTTTTTTAAAAAAAACAATTTATTATCAAGAGCTGCCAACTGGTGGAAGATGTGGAGAGTCAAAACCACTTTGAAAAATATTTTTTTTTTTGCATTATACATTGTCACGTAAAAAGAAATAATGCGGCAATTTATTAAACGCACGATACGTTGTCATTGAAACATGCGGAACTTGGCAAATTGTTAATCGCGTAGTCATGGAAACGACAGGAATTCGGCAAATTACTTCCCGACATTGAAAGAGTATTTTTTTTGAAAAGGCATGAAACGAAAAAAAGTAGGAAAAACGTTCCGTTTGTAATAAGCATAATTAATTTCAAGTTTATTCGAAGGTCAATCATTATGGAAAGATGAATGAGAGAAGAAGAGAAATAGATTTGCATAATACAAAGAATACACCCGTTTGTCTTTCTGGGTCGTCTGCGGTGTGGACGTCGGTTAGGTGGGGGTGATTCATTCTATCTTCTTCTTCTTCTTCTTCTTCTTGTCCCCATCTTAAACAGGGTCTTTATTTATTTATTTTTCTTTTAAGATTCGTATTCAAATCTGACCTGTGTGTATCAGATTTTCCACGTCTTCTTTCTTCATCAAATGTCCCAAGAACTTCAGCTGTCTCTTCCTGATGATCACTATTAATGATTTTTTTCATTTCCATCCTTTCGAAAACCTAGTCATTAGTCACATTCTCGATCCATAATATCCGCAACATCCTTCTGTAGAACCACATTTCAGTTACTTCAAATTCTTGCATAATCTTTGATGATATTGTCCAGCATTCACTGCCATAGTAAAAGACATACATCACATAGCAATCCAGAACTCTCTTCTTTGTTTTTAGCGAAAGTTTCCTTTCTCTTAATACTCTGATCGGATTTTGGAATTCGTCCTTGGCCATTCTGATTCACCTTCGGATCTCAGTGTCACAATTTCAGTTTACCTTTCGAACCCTTCCCAAGTACAGAAATGTCTTACTTGCTTGATTTTAGTATCCCCAACCTGTCGTTGGCAATTTTGGGCTCGTCTGTTTGCCGATGACCATACATTCGGTTTTCTTGTGGTTTATTTGTAGTCCTTTCTTTTGACTTTCATCATCTGTCTTTTTAAGGAGGTCTTGTAGTTTTCTTTCCGTGTCAGCTATCAGCACTGCATCATCTGCGCATCTTATGTTATTCAGATTGTGATCCCCCAACGATGAAACCTGGCATAACATCTAGGGTCCTCAGAATAGTCTGGCTGTACAAGTTGAAGAGGTCCGGTGAAAAGACACATCCTTGTCTTACGTCCCATTCTATATTTGTATATTTCTGTTGAATTCGTTTCTTGTCCGTATGCAGTCGGTTTACATGGGTTACATAGGAGGAAAGTGAAGAGAAAAAGGAACAAGTTATAGAGGTGTGTCATAGAATGGGGTAAGAGAAGGATGAGAATACTGGTGTGAAGAGTGCTTATGAGATTAGAGTGGACGGAGAAAAAACATGAGGGATAGGATGCGAGTCAGAGAGATAGGAGATGGCAATTGATCTCAGATTTAAATTGAGTAAAAGTTCTTATATTTCATTGGTTTCACTGTGACCTAATTTCTAGACTATTAGCTTGAGTAAATTCATGTAGAGGGTGAACCAGTGAGCTAAGCTTGTCAGAGCAGTAGCCGTGAAAGTATTTGTAGAAGAGACATGGACAAGTCACATTACGCCGGTGAGAAAGTGACTGCATCTGAGCTACCAAGTCGGGATCGATTACATTGCAGATTCTCCGTTGGATTTTGTCAAGAACCCCGAAGTGAATAGCAGGGTCAACCGACCAAATGTAACAGCAATATTCAATAATTGAACAAATTTACCTTGGTGGACGAAATACGGGGTTCAGTTTGAAATTCCAACAAAAATCTCCTGAAGAAGGCCGGATTGTCCAATAACCGAAACGTTGTGAATAAAGATGAGAACAACAGTATGAACAAAGTAAATTGTGGAAGTAGTTGCTATACCTCATCTCAGAAATATGCGAGGAAGGAGGGCTTGTAAATTATGATACTCACAGGACAGATATTGAATTGACTGAATATGAGCAATGACAAAGTTTTGGCGAATAGGGAAACAAAAAGGAAACTTGTACATAACACAAGGAAGATGCAGTTGAAATATATAGTACACGTAACGAGGAAAGCGGGCTAGGAAAATCTGATACTCACAGGAAAGTAATTTATTACAATATAATGTAAAAAACAAAAATGCGGTAATTCATTAATCGCATCACAATACCTTGTCATGTAAACATAATTAATGCAGCAATTTATTAATCGCACAACACGTTGTCATGGAAACAATTAATGCGACAATTTATTACTCGCATAATAAGTTGTTCTTTAGAAAAAATATTTTGTCGGTACGCCAAACGACACAACACACAAGCAAACATTTCTTCATTTTCATTAGACTGGAATATGGACATATTTGGTTAGAATTTATAAAATAATTAAAGTAGTTTTTGGATCTAATTTCATGTCTACTCGCTAGGTAAATGTATATTGTACAAAGATACTTGTAAAAATAAACTTTATGATTATTATTTTTTTTGGATACGTCACATGATGCCTAAAAAATTTTGGCGTACCAAAAAATATTCACGTAACAGAAGATTTAATTATATACGATTCCAATTATATTATTGTGTACTAATAATTGGGGGATCAGTTTATTAGTTAACAACAGCAGGAAACTGATCCCCCGCCTTTAGTCGTAATAGAAGATTTAATTTTATTCGATTCCAATTATATTATTGTGTACTAATTCTAGGGGGATCAGTTTATTACTTAATAACAATAGAAAAATGATTCCCGTCTTTAGTCGGAATAGAAGATTTAATTGTATTCGATTCCAATTATATTATTGTGTACTTATTCTAATGCGACTGGTAAAAGCTAACAGTCGGTAGAAAGGAGAAAATAAAAATAATAAATACGACAATTTACTTATTGCCCTCTCTAAATTTTTTTTAAAGAAATAATGGCGACAATTTATTTATCGCACTCAGGATTTTCATGAAACACATGAAGAAAATTCGATAAACCAGTGATACTAGTACAAAATAACGGTCCGAAGAAAAGGACAAAAAA